>CABHPP010123122.1:0-14112 GCA_902168425.1 Peromyscus attwateri
ATGCCCTGCATACACATCTTGCACACTCCACTAGCTTGGCTCAGCACTATATACATATTTGCTCCCTTGTGTGAATGTGCCTCTCTGCTCTTTTTGTTTTGTTTTGCTTTTACCCTTTTGGAACTTTCTCAATACCTACTACCTGCCTTGTCCTCTCTTGCTTCCTGGGAGCTGATAGCGCAGATGGGTCAGATGTGAATTTTGTTCTGAAGGTGCTCCAGGTTTGGTCAGCGGCATTACTTCTGGTAGACCTGTCTGCCCCAAAGGCCAGTTCAAGTGTGACCTGAGCCCAGGGCCAGGAGAGTCCTCCAAGGCAGGCAGCTTTTCAAAGGTAATGATGCAGATCAGCCTTGCTTTGTAGTGACATTAGAATCTCCTTGTGCTGGGTCTTCTAAGGCTGCCTTTTCCTATGCAGATATTCCTTTCTTCTCCATTACTTAGTTTTCTGTTTTGCTTGTTCTGGTTTCTTGACACATAGAGTACCCTAATTTTCATATTTTGTGACAAATGGAGCCTTGAGCTGAGCTGCATCACTCTGTACAGGTGATGCCATACCATACTACCTCTTACAGTCCCACCATATCCCCCAACCTTTGACCTTCCTGAGTGTTGAGCTCCCTACCAATTGGAATCCTGAATGTCTTATACTTGCACATTTGAATCCTTGGAAGCCCATCGTTTTCCTATGCTTTTTGTATTGTTAGGTGCTTTCCAATCTGAAGCTCTGCAGGTTTGACATTGGGATTCTGCTCAGGGTACATCAGAGCTGAGGCGCATCAACTCTGGGTATTTGTTCATAGCAGTAGGACTGGAGCACTGTTGTGGAGGAGAAGCCTTGGTTCTGCATGTCAACCTGAAGTCTAGATCCAGTCACGGAAGTGAGGGAGGCTTCCTGGAGCTTTTCCTTTTTTCAAGATAATATTTTTATTTTTATGTGTGTATGTGGATATGTGTATGTGATTGCAGTTGCCTGTGGAAGTTAGAGGTATCAGATTCCTCCTGGAGCTGGAGTTAAAACATGGTTGTGAGCACCCAGCATGGGTGATGGGAATTGAACCTGGGTCCTCTGCAAGTACAGTATGCATTCAACATCTAAGCCATCTCTCTGGTCCCTTCCTGGAGTTTTTTTTTTTTTTTTTTTTAAGTTAATTTCAGCTGGGCTGTGGTGGTGCATGCCTTTAATTCCAGCATTCAGGAGGCAGAAGCAGGTGGATCTCTGTGAGTTTGAGGCCAGCCTGGCTTACAGAGCTAGTTTCAGGATATCCTAGACTACACAAAGAAACCCTGTCTCAGAAAAAAAAAAAAAACAAGCAAACAAATTAAGTTAATTCATTTAAAGTATGTGGTTGCATGTATATTTGTGGACCTGTGCCTAGAGTTACAGACAGTTGTAAGCTACCATGTGCGTGCTGGGAATTGAACCCAGGTCCTTTGGAAGAGCAGCCAGTGCTCTTAACTGCTGAGCCATCTGTCTGGTTCCTTCTCTAGAATTTTTTTGTTTGTTTCAAGACAGGGTTTCTCTGTATAGCCCTGGCTAGCCCGAAACTCTGTAGACCAGGGTGGGCTTGAATTCAGAGATCTGCCCGCCTCAGGGTTTCTCTGTGCAGCTTTGTGCCTTTCCTGTAACTCACTCTGTAGACCAGGCTGGCCTCGAACTCACAGAGATCCTCCTGGCTCTGTCTCCCAGTGCTGGGAGGCAGTGTGCCACCACCGCCCAGCCTTCTTGGAGCTTTTGATGCTGCTTTTTCTCCCGTGAATTCTGGGTTGATGGTGGGATTTGGGGCTATGAAGTGTTTGTCCATTTTGCACATATTTTTCTGAGTTCAGGAAAGAAATAAGATGTTGTCTATGGTGACATCAGAGAATTGCAACTGTGGGGTGTGTGTGTGTGTGTGTGTGTGTGTGTGTGTGTGTCAGAATTTTAGTTGTATGTTTATGTATCAGAACATTCCTACTTTTTTGTTGTAAGTTTTTGAAGTCAGATGATGACCAGGTGGCTCAGTGCTAGCTGAGTTGATTTAGGTGTGTCCATGTATGGACTGGTAATGGATATGATCTAGACAGGTTCAGGGGTGCAGATTGATCAGGGCTGGGTTAGTGGGGCTGGCAGGACTCCAGTTGGCATCTTTGATTACTTCCCATATGCCAGAGGCTTCCCTGGGTATTGGGCATTTTAGAATGCTGGGTGCCAGACGGAACCTCTTATAGAGATCGGGAAGGGCAACTGCAAAGGATACATAGTGGCAGGCAGCAGGATACAGAAGAACCTGGTGGTATGTGTGGTTGGAAGTCTCAGGGCCATGACACATCTTTGTGGAGCTGCTCTGTGAAGTTACTGCTGATAGACCTGTCTGCCCCAAGGAGTCCAGTTCATGTTGCAGGCGTGGCTGTGGCAGGTTCACATGTTTTTCAGGAGGAAGAGTTTCTGGGGAAGGATGGCATGGAGATCTCAGACAGTGGACACAAGACTGTAGGATGGCCTGAGCTATGGCAGTGGAGAGGGGTGAGGCTGGACTGGAGTTTGCCATGTCTTGATCGTCAAGGAGGTGTCCCAGGCCTATGTGACTTGCAGCTTCTTTGCAAAGGGAGAAAGGCCAGTGGTGAAGTGGGGATGGGAGGTCATGGTGGATATTTTTGCTGCATGTGAAAAGCTTTGGTGGGGAAGGGTAGCTATCCTCCTCTTCTGGGAGAAGCAAGTACTTTAGACTGGACTACAGGAGATGTGAGCTGAGCATCAATGGAAGTGTTAACATGTCTGGGTGGAGTGCATATCCCCATGTGGGGTACTTTAAAGCTCACACAATCTTTGCCTTTTGTGCTCTTCCTTCATCATGTGTGAAGTTGTGTTCTGTTCCGTTCTGTTGTAGAAGTGACCACAGTGACTGTGGCAAATGTGGGGTCCTCTGCAGATAACGTCTTCACGACCTCAGTGGCAAACGCAGCATCGATATCAGGACATGTCCTGGTAAGCTGTTCTTGGGTGTGGTTCAGGGTGCTTGGCAACTGTCCCCAGAGCCTTTGACTTCTGCACAGCCCACGAGGGTAGTCCTCATTCTCAAGACCCTCTCAGGGTTTAGATGTGGGTGAGCACCTGCTGTTCTGGGAGCCATGGGGGGCCTGTGTGCCTCCCTGTGCTCTGAGGAGCCTCAGGGCTGGGCTAGGTAAGGCAGAAGACCCAATTTGAGCTAGGACATTATCCTCACCTTAGGTCACCACCATGAAAGGTGCTGTATACACCTAGAAAGGCAGGGATCTATGAGGCGCCCTTAGGCTGTGGTCAGGCCAGACTCCATGCCAGCTGGCCTTACAGCTTGTGTCCACCAGACTCCGGCTGCTCTCAGCCCCTAATAGAGCTTCTTAGTGCCTGGCTTTGCTTGCGCTCCGTTGAGATCTGTAGACACACGAAGAGCCACTCTATCTGACCTCTCTACTCCTTTCTCCGAGGCCCACAATCCATTAGTCCTTTCCTCATGTTCACTCCTGTAGCCATTAGCAACCAAGATGCTTTCAGTAGCACCTGTGTCCACAGTCAGAGACTTTTTGTGGTCTGTCACACCATTCTGCTTTCTATACAAAGCCTTCAGACACGGCACAGTCTTCTTAGAGAGGCAGACTTGCTCAGTGTCCAGAAAGGAACTGTGAATATGAACACTTCAGTTTTGACAGGTGTGCCGACACTTAGCAGCCTTTGCGCTTTTCTTGGTTCTGTCCTTGTGTGCCTTGGAGATGTCTGTGGAGAGGCTGTGTGGGCCGAGGTAAACATCCTGTCTGGCTGATCAGTAGTGAGAGCCTCGCAGTAGGACCACGTTCCCCGGGGTCCAGTAGTCAGCCTCTGGCTACCCTAGAGCTGACGGGAGTGTCTTTCCTTCTAGTCTGGTAGGACAGCCCTGCAGATCGGGGACAGCCTGAACACTGAGAAAGCCACGCTAATAGTTGTCCACACAGACGGGAGCATTGTGGAGACCACTGGGCTGAAGGGCCCAGCAGCACCTCTCACCCCAGGTACCTGCAGCACCTGACCCCAGGCCTTCTTTTTGGTTCTCCTTAGTGGTAAATCTGCAAACAAAATCGATGTTTGTAGAAAGGGCCAAAGTTTCCAGGCGAGAAGAGGTGCCGCCCACAGTTGAAGGGTGGCACTGCCCTTCAGGGCTGTCCTTTCTGTACCTGTGAGGGGCTCTGTGGTTGGGGATGGAACATGCTGGGCTGCTCTGGTCGCTCTGGGCTCTAATCCTCATAGCTTCTCTTTGCCCAGGTCCTCAGTCCCCTCCTACCCCACTGGCACCTGGCCAGGAGAAAGGTGGCACCAAGTACAACTGGGACCCTTCCGTGTATGACAGTGAGTTGCCCGTGCGCTGTCGGAACATCAGTGGCACTCTCTACAAGAGCAGGCTCGGCTCAGGTGAGGCAGCACTTGGCCACCACCATTCCACATTCCGACTTTGTTCTTGGTGTTCTTTGGCCCTCTTAGTAAACTGGGGCCAAGCAAGCCTGTCATGTGAATACGTTAGAAGAAATGGATCCCTGGTCACTAGAGCCTAGGCCATGGCGGGCACAAGGCAAGGACAGACCTAAGGACAAGTCGTAGTTGACCCTAAATGGGAGAGAGGAGAGAGGCAGAGCTCATCCATATTCCCCAGTCATCTCAGTCGCCTCAGGTGACAGAGGATTCCTGAAGTGGGCTGATGCTTGTTGGGGACCCAGTGAAGCTTGCAGTGGCCATGGACGGTCGATTTGATGTGACTTGCCTGGCAGCCTCTTGGGTGACCATAGGGAAGGTGAGGTTAGAGGCCAGGCGGGGCAGAGAAAGAAAAAAGGTGGGAGAAGGAACTCACGTCAGCAAGACATAATCGAGCACCGGGCCTTGAGGAATTCTAAAGACCAGCCCCCTTCCTTCCAGGTGGGCGGGGTCGGTGTATCAAGCAGGGAGAGAACTGGTACAGCCCAACTGAGTTTGAGGCCATGGCGGGAAGAGCCAGCAGCAAGGACTGGAAGAGAAGCATCCGCTATGCGGGCAGACCCCTGCAGTGCCTCATCCAGGTATGTGTTGGGACCCGCCAGCTTTAAGATGAGCAGTAGGAAGTGCCCAGAACATGGCACCAGACAGGGTCTGATGCCATGTACTCACTGTCTGACCAGAGCGGTTTATCTGCTCGCATGATGTTCTTGGGCGTGCGCTGGGTGTGTGCTGGCACTGACTCAGAATTGCTGTGGGGAGCAGATGGGGGTAGCAGGAGGCACAGAAAAGAGAAACATCAGACCTGTGAGAATAAAGGTAGAGGAAGTCAGATTGGTAGCACCCAGCCACACCTGCCTCCCTTTTGCTCCATTTTCCTTACAAGGAAGAAAGAAAATATTTTTTCTTTTATTATTTTATGTGTATGAGTGTTTTGTCTGCATGTGTGTATGTGTACTATGTGCATGGTACGTGTGATGTCAGATGCCCTGGGACTGGAATTACAAACAGTTGTGAGCAGCCATTGGGTGCTTGGACTTGAACCTTGGTCTTCTACAAGAGCAATTACTCTTAACCACTACACCCACTCTCCAGCCCAAGGAAGAAGACTTGATTCTTGCTCCAGGTCAGCTCCTGGCTATGGCTAGTCAATGTCTATGGAGTCTCATCCCTAGGAAGAGAGAATAAAGCCTGCCAGCAGTGGCGCCATCTAGACAAGAAGTTTCCAGAAGTGACTGTATTTTATGCTCAGATTTTTGTCTTGGTGGTGGGGGTGCAGTCTAGCACTGAGCAACTCCTGGTAGTGGCAGATTCCCTCATTTCTGTATTTCTGTCTACATAATCCTGTATTTATACCTCTGTGATACCTCTGGCACCTTCTATGTTTCAGGATGGTATCTTGAACCCCCACGCTGCCTCCTGTACCTGCGCAGCCTGTTGTGACGACATGACTCTCGTAAGTCACTAGGTGTTGTGGGCCTCCTGCCTGTGGAAGCTCTGGCCCTCCTTTTCTCAGGAGTTTTCATCTCTGAAGGCTGCTGCCTTCACTGGGTAGAAGGTGCTGTAGGAAGTTCAGAACACCAAATGGGAAAGCTCTATGGAGCCACGTGATCCCAAAGCAGCATCCCCTTTGAAAGAGGTTCTAGTGCACATGCATGCGGCACTCTGCTCCATGCTTTCAACCTTGGTCATAGTATTCACCAGCCAGGCCTGCTAGCATCAACTTAAATTCCGGCTACTGGGGAGGTTGGTGTATGAGGACAGTTCAAGACCTGCCCGGGTTACAGGTTGAGTTCAAAGCCAACTTGGGTAAATTAGTGAAACTCTTGAAATAAAAACTAAAAGCCAGTCAGTGGTAGTGCATACCTTGAATCCAGCACTAAGGATTAAAAACTAAAAGAAGGTGGGGATATAGCTCAGTGATAGAACACTTACCTGGCATGTGAGGGGTCCTAGATTAATCCCTAACAAGGAAACAAAACCCCCACCTTATCATGGATAGATCTTTTAATGTCCTTGAAATAGCTCCTTATTCTAAATTCTTTTTTTTTTTAATTGTTTTTTTTTTTTTTTTTTTTTTTTTTGAGAAGGTTTCTTTGTGTAGCCCTGGCTGTCCTGGAATTTACTCTGAAGACCAGGCTGGCCTTGTACTCAGAGATCCACCTGCCTCTGCCTCCCAAGTGCTGAAATTAAAAGTATGCATCACCACACATGGCCTCATTCTAAAGTCTTAACTGATTCAAAAAGAAACATGATCTTTGTTACTGACTTTGCTAAGTATTGCTCTGTAGCTTTTAAAAGTGAGATGCTAACATGAACATACTCTATTTGTTTCCACGTTCCTTAATATTACAAATTACTTTCAAGTGTCTTAAACATAAGGGTGCAGCTGCCTAATTAGGATTTCCTTGCTTTAGTTCATTACTAATCTGGTAAATTACTAAGTGACAAGTAAAACTTCAGGCCAGAGCCGGGGCGGTGGTGGCGCACGCCTTTAATCCCAGCACTCGGGAGGCAGAGCCAGGCGGATCTCCGTGAGTTCAAGGCCAGCCTGGTCTACAGAGTGAGATCCAGGACAGGCACCAAAACTACACAGAGAAACCCTGTCTCGAAAAACCAAAAAAAAAAAAAAAAAAAAACCAAAAAACCAAAAACAAAACTTTAGGCCAGGCATGGTGGCATATGACTGGAATCCCAACACTTGGGAGATGGAGTTAGGTGAATTGCTACAAGTTGGAAACCAGCCTGGGTTACATAACAAGTTCCAGGCCAGCCATGGCTACTTAGTGAGACCGTCTCCTAAAAAGTTAGAGAACTTTTAAAAATGTTTATTTATTTTATTTTTATGTATATGAGCAGAAGAGGGCATAGGATCCTGTTGAACTAGAGCGAAAGAAGGTTGTGAGCCACCACGTGGGTGCTGGGATCAAACATAGGTCCTCCTTGAGTGGGCGGTGGTGGCACACGCCTTTAATCCCAGCACTGGGAGGCAGAGCCAGGCGGATCTTTGTGAGTTCGAGGCCAGCCTGGTCTACAGAGCAATATCCAGGAAAGGCACAAAGCTACACAAAGAAATCCTGTCTTGAAAAACCAAAACCAAAAAAAAAAAAAAAAAGAAAAAAAAAATTGGTCCTCTGCAAGAGCAACAAGTGCTCTAAACCTCTGAACCATCTGCCCAGCTCCCAAGAGAGAGAATATTTTAAGAATAATTTTAGAATTTTCTTTGATGGTTTCATACATTTATACGATGTGTCTTGATCATGTACACCTAAGACTCCCCTCCCGTGTCCCTGGCTCTCCTCAACACGCTTTCACCTTCATGGCCTCTTTTTTATTTTCCATAACTCACTGAGTCCAGTTACTGCTGTCTACATGCATGTGGGTGTAGAGCAGAAAGAAATTGTAATTGGAGAGAGATGCTATGTTCTCGCCTTTAAATACCAAGTATATTTAAACTTTTGTTTATTTGTTTGTTTTTGAGACAGACTCTGTAGTGCTGGCTGCCTTGGAACTCACTATGTAGACCATGCAGGCCTCGAACTCAGAGATCTTCCCGCCTCTGCCTCCTGAGTGCTGGGATTAAAGGGTTTGACATCATGCCCAGTTTATCTAATTTTAATATGATTCTACTATAAAAAAGTTTAGTGAAAATAATATAATTTTAAACATCATTAAAAACCCAAGCCGGGCGTTGGTGGCGCACGCCTTTAATCCCAGCACTTGGGAGGCAGAGGCAGGCGGATCTTTGTGAGTTCGAGGCCAGCCTGGGCTACCAAGTGAGCTCCAGGAAAGGCGCAAAGCTACACAGAGAAACCCTGTCTCGAAAAACCAAAAAAAAAAAAAAAAAAAAAAAAAAAAACCCAAAAAACGAATGTCTGAGACTGTCAGAGATCCTGTGGAGTCACAGAGCAGCATGAGGGGATTAGTCTTTAAAGAGCCTCAGAACACAAGTCTGAAATTGCCAAGCCCACACCATGGGCTTGTAAGAGTTCTATGTTGCTGTGGTAATCAGTACAGTGTGTGAGCAGGATCTGAGATCTCTTGGGAAATGGCCAGAGTCCAGCTGCCAACCCCAAGTTTCCAACATGTGCTGAACCATTGGATGTTCCTGGGCAAGGAATGATCTTTGACCCAGACTACACTATGGATAAAAGTGAATTCAGATTGTAGCAAAGATCTGAATATGAGATCAAGGCTGTGACATTTAGAAGGTAACACATGACACTCTCTTTGTGACCTAGGCTTAGACCCAGAGTTTCTAAGACATGGAACCAAGCTGCAGTCTTTAAATACCACTCAGCAGACTGGACTCTGTCAGATTTTAAGCTCTGGCTTCCACTAGGGGAGTGGTCTCAACCTGTGGGTCACAGCCCCCTTGGGGGGGTGTTGAATGATCCTTTCACAGGGGTCACATATCAGGTGTCCTGCATATCAGATATTTACATTATGACTCATAACACTTTTATGAGCAAAATTCCAGTCATGAAGTAGCAATGAAATAATTTTATGATTGGGTGTCACCACAGCATGAGGTACTGTGTTAGAGGGTCACAGCATTAGGAAGGTTGAGAACCACTGCTCTAGGGGATGTGAGGTGCTCCACTAGACTGTCCCCCAAAGAGTAAGCGGTGAAAACCGTGGAAGACAACTACTTGACATCTCTGGAGATTGTCCCCAGGGTCCCCCAGGGCAGTAAACACCTAAGTAGAGTACCAAGTCCAAAGGAAAGAACAACAAGAGGCGGAGCCAGGTCTCCTCCTCCAGCTCAGGTTGAAGGAAGCTCCTCTCAAGATTGGTCCTTCCCCCTCAGCTCCCTGACAAGGGATAGGTTACCTCACAGTAGGAGTAGGCTATAGCCTTGCTCACCTGACAGCTATGGGTTACAGTGACTTCCCAACCTTGCTAGGGTGAGACCCCTTACCTCGGCCCTGTATCAGGCTGGCTGGGCCTGTTGCTTGGCATCTTCAGCTCAGCTTGTTTCTAGGGCCAGTTTCCAAATTGTGATGGGCCCTGCCTTAATCCCTGTGCACACAGCAGGGCTGCTGTTCTGACAGTGTGAACTATGACTCCTTTAATGAACTGACTTTGTTTTAGAGCGACTATAGGGATGTCTAAAGCTAAGAATATTCTGGGAACAGTGGAAAGACTAGTAGCCACATCAGAGCAAGATGCTGCCTTGCATCAGCTAGAGAGAATCAAGAAAAGCAGCAGCCAAGAAAAGCCTGTTCAGATTAAGAGCAGGCTACAGAGGTTTATCTTTGAAGAGCCATAGATTAACCTGCTCAGATAATGGCAATTTACATGGCAGGGATCTGTCAGGGACTCTGGAACCTACTGTAGCTCTGCCTGTAGGCACCAGCTCAGCAGAGAAGCCAACAGAGGCGGCCAGTCAGAGGCCTACTCTTATCTGAGGCAACGGCACACCCAGGCTGAGCTCTCAGAGACCAGTACACCCTGCAGGGGGTGCTTCATCCAGACAGCATGGCCTCCAACAACAAACAGGAGAGCAAAAAGCCAGGTGTAGTGGGTGTCAATACCCACTGCAGCCACAGTGTGTCGCCTGTAAGGTCTGCTTCGCAACTAAACTAAGACATGGGGATGAGCAAGAAACAGACCACACAGCACAACAGCAAACAGGAGAGGTGCAGGAGAGGTGCAGGTGCAGAAGCCAAAGAGCCACGCGAAGAAAGAAGGAGGGAAGGGCTGGGCTGTAACTCAGGTGGTAGAGTGTTCACCCAGCATGCACAAAGCCTTGCACCACATAAATTACACACGTGTGATGGCCACACTTACCAGGTGGAGGCATGTGATGTGCTGGGTAATTATTGTTAACCTACCAAGAAGAGTGACTCTCAGTTGAGGAATTACCTCGGCCAGATAGTCTTGTGGGCATGTCTCTAAGGAATTTTCTTTTCTTTTCTTTTCTTTTTTTTTTTTTTTTGAGACAGGGTTTCTCTGTGTAGCTTTGGTGCCTGTCCTGGAACTTGCTTTGTAGACCAGGCTGGCCTCGAACTCACAGAGATCTGCCTGCCTCTGCCTCCCGAGTGCTGGGATTAACGGCGTGTGCCACTACTCCTGGCCCTGAGCTTTTTATTTCTGACATAGGGTCTCACACTGTAAACCAGGCTGGACTTGAACTCATGGCCTCTTGAACATCATCTTGCCTCTGCCTCTTGGTTGCTGAGATTATAGACCATGCCAACTTGCCAGTGCTTCTTCCGTGTGTCTACAGACGGCTCTGAGTGACTCTCCTCACTGCTGCTGACTTTTATTTCAGGCTGTGGTTTTCCTTGTTCTCCTTTACTTGGTCCCACTTCCTTTCTTCTAAGAATCCAAAGCTCCAGATGTTGAGGACGTATGTGTTCTTGCTTGGCAGCTGTGCTGCTCATCTATTTCTTCTGAAAATGTCTTCTCTCTGCCGTTTTGAGGGGGGGTGGTCTGCTCTCTGCAGTGCTAATAGACTAACCCATAAGGCGTGGGACGCAGGCGCCGTCAACCCTCGGTCAGCTTTACTTTTCTCCCCAGAGTGGCCCAGTCAGGCTCTTCGTCCCTTACAAAAGGCGCAAGAAAGAGAATGAGCTGCCCACAACTCCAGTGAAGAAGGATTCCCCCAAGAACATCACGCTGCTTCCTGCCACGGCGGCCACCACCTGTGAGTGCTAGCAGAGCAGAGCAGTGCTTTGCTGAGGTGTGGGCCTGTTTTTCTGCCTTACTCAGTGGAGGGATTCTCATTTCTTAGACAGTCTGATGAAGTCTTTTCCTTTGATTCAAACTGCAAAGTATTTTAAAGTTAATTGACATTTTATTTTCTGCCTGGAGCACAGTCAGACTCAGCAGTGTAGCTAGAGGCCTGAGTCCTGCCCTGTCTGGCTCTCTCCTCCATGTGCCAAGGTCATGGGCCTCCTGGTGTCATACCATGTGTGGGGTATGTCACTGTGTATGCTTTGGCTCTGCTCCTGGGATCTCTCTGAAGCTGCACTTTTGCAAAGAGCAGTGCATGCTTCGGGCCCAGTGCCTGGCCTGGCCTGGCCATGACTAAATGCCTTTTGCCTTTGCCAGTCACTGTGACACCCTCAGGACAGATCACTACCTCTGGAGCACTAACCTTTGACCGAGCATCCACTGTAGAGGCTACTGCTGTCATCTCTGAGAGCCCAGCCCAAGGTGATGTCTTTGCAGGAGCGACAGGTAAGTTGTCTCAGTATCTGCCTGATATGTCCCAAACCTCTATGGCAGTCTGTTGCCTGGCTTCTCGGCAAGGGCCTTGAGCAAGGCTAGATCTTGTTGGGAGCCTGGTGGGTATTGGAGAAATGGCACTGTGACCAACACACGGAGATACATAGCATTTGTAGACGTTGCTTTAGACAGACACCAGCCACTAGAAACAATCCCATGTGTACTTTTAAATATTCTAAGAGTCATGTTAGCAAAGTACATGATGATATCTTTTGTAATAAATTTTATTTCATCAACCACCCAAATCCCAATGTGTCAATCAATTCAAAGTACACACTCTGGGTACTCAGCAGCCTCCCAGGGCTGGTGTCTCTGCATTGAGAATGCAGCTGTAGCCACATGGAATTAATTCTGCTGTGCCAATAGCAAAGTGCTGAGGCTGTCTGCCTCTTTCTCACTAACAGTGCAAGAGGCAGGTGTGCAGCCCCCCTGCAGGGTTGGCCATCCTGAACCCCACTATCCTGGCTATCAGGACAGCTGCCAGATTGCCCCATTTCCAGAAGCTGCATTGCCAACATCACATCCCAAAATCGGTGAGTATAAAAGAATTCACGTGTATGCAAGCTGTTGTCCTCAGAATTGTGGTTTGGTTTGATTTTTATTCTCTGTAATGCTGCGGCTGGGACCCAGGGTCTCATGCATGCTAGGCAAACGCTCTACCTCTGACCCCTGCCCCAGCCTGAGTGAGGGACCCAGGGTCTCATGCATGCTAGGCAAACGCTCTACCTCTGACCCCTGCCCCAGCCGTGAGTGAGGGACCCAGGGTCTCATGCATGCTAGGCAAACGCTCTACCTCTGACCCCTGCCCCAGCCTGAGTGAAATACGGCTTGTGCTAATGTGTTGGTTGATCTTGAAGTGCTGGGTTAGGGCTAGCAAGGTCCAGGCCTCTGCCTGTGTTTGTAAATGAAGTTTTATTGGACACAGCCATGCTGTTCACTTATGTGTAAGGCTTCTTTTGTTTGTGTCAGGCTACTTCTACAGAGACTGAAATGACCTAATGTGCAGTTGTCAGGTTTACCCCAGTAGAAATGTGTGAGCAGACTATCTCCTTGCCTTGACAAACCATGGAATTGGATCAAGCTGTGTCTCGTGTGAGGGACTCTCTTAGTTAGGGTTTCTATTTGATAAAGAGACACCATGACCACAGCAACTCTTATAAGGGAAACATTTAACATTGGGGTGGCTTACAGTTCAGAGGTTCAGTTATTATTGTCATGGTGGAAAGCAAGGCAGAATGCAGGCAGACATGATGCTGGAGCTGAGCATCCTCACATCTCAATCCAAAGACAACAGGAAGTAGGCATGGCTTGAGCATATGAGACCTCAAAGCCCGCCACCACAGTGACACACTTCCTCCAACAAGACCATACCCACTCCAAGAAAGCCACATCATCTAATAGTGCACTCCCTTTGGGGGCCGTTTTCTTTCAAACCACCACAGGGACTGTGCCAGTGTCTGTGTCCTTGTAGCTGAGAGCAGAGATGACCCTCTCTGTGTGGGCACTTTTACCTTGGGTTTTCACTTAGCAGCACATTTTGGGCAAATCTCTGTCAGTACACTTTTTAAAGGTCCATACTATGGATAAAATATTACCTGAACCTTCTTCTGCTAATGAACATTTGTTTTTTATATTTGTCGGGTTCTCCAGCATGAGAAACTTGCCTATAAGAGCTAAAAATAAAATAAAATAAAATAAAATCCCTTCCCCTCTCCTGCTTGCTTCATTATCTTCCTTCCCACCTCCCACCTCAAGACAGGGTTTCCCTGTGCAACAACCCTGGGTGTCCTGACACCAGTAGACTGTAGACCAGGCTGGTCTTGATCGCACAGAGATCCACCTGCCTCTGCCTCCTGAGTGCTGGGATTAAAGGCGTGCATCACAGGCCTGCGCCTGGCTCACATTATCTTCCCTTTTGTCTATCTGAACCCTCCCATCCTGAAGACATACTCGGACTCCACTTCTTCCAACAGGGTTCAGCCTCCTCCCTTGTCCCTGCCCAGGCTGGGCCCTGTGCTGCCCTGGGGGTACTGTGTCCTTTACTGCTCATCTGGCACTCAGCTTGCAGGAGAACATAGATATTTTATAACATTAAAATGATTTTTTTTTTTTTTTTGGCTGGGTGGTGGTGGCACACGCCTTTAATCCTGGCACTCAGGAGGCATAGGTGAGCAGATCTCTATGGGTTTGAGGGCAACCTGGTCCACAGAGCAAGGTCCAGAACAGCCAAGGCTACACAGAGAAACCCTGTCTCAAACAAAACAAAACAAACAAAAATTTGAAAATGACCTCAGATATTCAAAAAAAGTTACAAATAAAATACAAAGAACCTCGCCCCCCTCCAGCAGGAAGCAGTAAGAGAAGCTACACCCAAATTCCCAAATTATATGTAATTTACTTTAAGGTTAAAACCTTCCTTTTTG
>CABHPP010123122.1:14577-38700 GCA_902168425.1 Peromyscus attwateri
AGAGAGAGAGAGAGAGAGAGAGAGAGAGAGAGAGAGAGAAGATGGTATGGCCAGGCAGTGATGGCCCATACTTTTAATCCTAGCACCTGTCTAGAAAAACCAAAAAGGTTGTATGAAACTCAAGACTTCAGTAAGCAAGCACTCACTGGTCACCCGTGAGCCAGTGACTGGTGGCCCCAGTGACTTGCTCCCTGAACTTTGTCCCCTGACACTCGGCCTCTCGTCTGCCTTGTTGGAGGTTACCAGCAGCTGTCATGTAGAAATGTCCCCTACCCTGGCTCTGTAGTATGACGTTGGCTCTTGTGGTATGGGTTGGTGTGTCTTTGTCAATGATGGTGCAGACCTGGGATAGACCATGGGCTGCTGTGTCTTCTGAGCTCTGTCCTCTTCTTGCTCAGGGTAACCGTGGCACCTGAGTGAGGTAGGGAAGTCTCATGGGAGGTTCCTGAGTCCACAGAGGTCTATAAAGCCTCGTCATGTTTTACACAAGCTTGGACACAGGGCTTCCTGTTTTAATCTGTGGGTCATGATTGCTGCTTTTCTGATTTCTGCTCATCCTCCCAGACTGGGAGCCCTGTAGGAGGGAACAGGAACCCCATAGGTGCTCTCTGGGTTGACTTGCCCCTCACCGCAGGGACTTCCTTATTTTCTGCCTTAACCAGACAGCTGAGGTTCATCCCAAGTTCCTTCTCATTTCTCTCTCTCTCTCTCTCTCTCTCTCTCTCTCTCTCTCTCTCTCTCTCTCTCTTTCATTCTTTTTGTGTGGGGGGAAGGTGTTCTTTTTTATTGTTTTGAAATAGGGTCTGGATAGCTCTGGCTGGCATGATCTGGAACTTGCTGGCTTCAAACTCCCAGAGATCCTCCTGCCTCTTCTGAGTGCTGGAGTTAAAGGCTTGTACCACCCTACCTATCATGTGTGTTTTTGCACACATTTGTATGTATGTGAGTGTGGACATATGATTTCTTTGGTGCACTAGAGCATGTGCGCGTGGAGGTCAGAGACCAACCTCGGGTATGAGTCCTCATCTTCCACCGTATCTGACAGAAGGTCTCTTGTTTTTATTCTGCCCATGCCAGGCTAGCTTGCATTCCAGAGTGGAATCTCCTGCTTTCACCTCTCATTGCACCGTAGGCATGCTGGGATTGCAGAGGTGCACTGTCACATCTAGCTTTACAGGGTTCCTGGGATTTGAACTCAGGTTTTTGTGCTTGTGCTACAAGTGTTTTCCTCACTGAGCAATCTTGCCAGTCCGCATCCCCTCACCTTTCAGAAGCCAGTGGTGTATCTGGCCTAAGTCACAGTGGCCATGAACCGTTGAGTGCTGGCCTTGTGAGAACGGTGTGTCCACCGTGGGGACTGGAAAGAGGCTTTGTGCAGTAGAAACAGCATCCTGCAGAAACCCTGTCACGTGGGGTATTCAAGGCTGTTAGGGTGTGTCTATTCCCAGTCCGCTCAGTAGACTAAGGTGGAAAGGGCTTTGCATCCATACACACGTGTCTACTCTAGACCTACCTGCAGGGCGAGTTCAGTGTCTAGTGAATATAAAATCACAGTATGTCTGCTCCCTTCCTTTTATCCTGGTGGCCTTCTTCTCCAGTCATGACAGTCATGACTCCCACTGTCCTTAATAACGCTCACATTGACTGCAGACCCCAGAGAGACTTTCCAGATGAGCCTTGGTTTTCCTGCGTGGTGGGGCTGGTTGAGTCTCCATTCCCTGTCCTTGGTGTGCTTTTCCTGTGGCTGCTTCCTTCCGTGTTTCACGGCTGCCCCTTCTCTGGGTGCCTTGCTTGCCATTTATCTCTCTTGTCTGGGCTGTAGGTCTCATGGTGTGAGTGATCAGCCCTTGAGGAAGACTTTTGGCTGATAACATTAGACATGTGGGGATGTGAACAAGGAGTAGGGACAGACCTTTTCACCTTTTCCCTTTCACCTTTCATTACCAGTTTGTCCCCTCGCCACCTGTCTCTCCTCACACCTGAGTAGGCTGTATGAAGCTTGGAAGTCACTAACCTCCCCCCCCCACCCCCACCCCCACACACAGGGTTTCTCTGTAGTTTTGGTGCCTGTCCTGGATCTCGCTCTGTAGACCAGGCTGGCCTTGAACTCACAGAGATCTGCCTGCCTCTGCCTCCTGAGTACTAGGATTAAAGGCGTGTGCCACCACCGCCCGGCATCACTAACCTCTTGTTTGTCCCACATTCTACCTCTAGTCCTGACATCCCTGCCTGCCTTGGCTGTGCCACCCTCCACCCCCACCAAAGCTGTCTCTCCCACGGTGGTCAGTGGGCTGGAGATGTCAGACCAGCGGAGCTGGCTGTACCTGGAAGAGATGGTCAACTCCTTGCTCAGCACAGCCCAGCAGCTGAAGACGCTGTTTGAACAAGCCAAGCAGGCGAGCTCTTGCAGGGAGGCCGCTGTGACACAGGCGAGAATGCAGGTTGACGCCGAGCGGAAAGAGGTAACGTGAGCTTAGACTGTAGCTGTATCGTTATCCGCCCCTGGCCCTGGGATAGTGTGATTCCTGTGCTGGCCCACGGAGCTCACTGCCCCACTGTCCCTGGGGAGGGAGATCTGGAAAATAATAGGTAGCAGACACTGATAGAACATTTGTGTAAGATTGGTGTATTTCAGCAGGGAAGACAGTTTTATATATACTAACCGTTATTTTTGAATGCATGGCATTCATAGATGTTTCTACATTCAGGCTATCTTTATGTAGTAAGACATGTCTCATATTTTAACTTTGGAAAAGTGTCATTTGGTGTGGCTCTGATGCATAGCACAGTTTTCCATCTGCTTTGCAATGACCTGCCTCCTGTGGGCCATGGAGGGTTGTGTGACCTTGTGACCACCATGTTTTCCTGCAGCTTCCTCTACCACAAATGCCTGATGCATCCCTAGCATCAGTTTCCCAAAGATAAATGACTATTAACATTTTCTGTGTGCTTTGGACTTTTTTTTTTAATCAAGGCAAAAATTCAACCACAGTAAAATGTGGTTAAAAAGTAAAAAAGTAAAAGCTGTGCAGGCTGCATGAGCCTTGGCAAACATTATCACACTGAGGACGACCACCCCAGTGGCTCCCAGTGTCATCCCCTGGCCTTCATACCCCTTCCACCCGTCCGATTTCCACTGTAGAGGTCAGTACCACACCAGTGCAGAGGCCGAGCTGTCTTGTTTCTTTCTCTCAGCACAACACTTGTGGGTTTCAAGGTTCGTCTTCCTTCTGTTATTCTAGCAGCAATTGTGGGAAAGACTTTCCCTTCCCCATTCAGAGATCTGCTGAAAACTAGTTGATGGCTTGATGTAGGTCGGATTTCGCACTTAATCTAGATCACTTAGAAATAGGTGTACTCTCGAGTAGCTGAGGAGTTTCTGTATTTCTTACGGCAGTTGGCTTCATTCCAGTGTGGCTCTGGAGAATGTTCTCTGTGAGATTTTAGCAATTTTTTTTTTTTTAAATATCTATTTTGTGTTGGTTTTGTTTTTGAGACAGAGTCTCTCTGTATAGCCCTGGCTAGCCTGGAACTCACAGAGCTCCACCTGCCTCTGCCTTCCAAGTGCTGAGTGATGAATACTGGTATTAAAAGTTGCACCAAGCCGGGCGGTGGTGGCGCACGCCTTTAATCCCAGCACTCGGGAGGCAGAGGCAGGCGGATCTCTGTGAGTTCGAGGCCAGCCTGGGCTACCAAGTGAGCTCCAGGAAAGGCGCAAAGCTACACAGAGAAACCCTGTCTCAAAAAACCAAAAAAAAAAAAAAAAAAAAAGTTGCACCACCACACCCATCTTGGTGTTTTGAGACAGGGTGTCATGTAGCCCAGGCTAGACTTGAACTTGTTATGTAAATGAGGTTGGCCTCAAACTTGGGGTCCTCCTCCCTCTAACCCCCGAGTACTACGGTTATAGGCATAAGCCATCATGCCTGATGTGTTTTTTGTTTGTTGGTTTTGGTTTTTCAAGACAGGGTTTCTCTTCGTAGCCCTGGCTGTCCTGGAACTTGCTCTGTAGACCAGACTGGCCTTGAACTCACTGAGATCTGCCTGCCTCTGCCTCCCAAGTGTTGGGACTAAAGGTGTGTGCCACTCCCCCACCTAGCTGTTTGTATTTTGAGGCAGGATCTTCCTATTTTGCCCAGACTAGCCATCTGATGATCCTCCTGCCTCAGTCTCCTCAGTGTTGATTTTCAGGACTGTGCCACCTTATCCTGCTTAAGAGCTTTAGGATTCCTTTTGTGCTGCAGTGTGTACTTGTTTGATGAGTTTTGATGAGTGTTGCTATGTAGTCGATAATGGCTTAATTCCATTGGGTTAGTTCCAGCATTCTGTAGCATTATTAGGCCACAATAATTTGGCACTATTTAAATCTTTAGGCTTTCTTTCGGCCTGAAGAGCTCCATGGGCACTGCATACATGTGGTGAGCCCACATACATGAAATTAAAACACTCATACACATGGAATTTTAAAAATATATTAACAAAAAGAACCTACTAGTCATCAGTTGACTAAGGTGGCTGGGCTTGTGTTGAACCTGGGTACGTTAGGAACAGGCCTTGACTGCTGGTTCATGGCCAGAGTCACATGGCTGGTGGGACCAAACCAGAGGGAAGTGAAGAGCCCTGTCACCATCTGCTCCTGGGTACAGCCCAGCAGATATGATGACAGCTTTGATAAACGTGCTGGCCCCAGCAGCTGGTCCCTGAGCTTTTGTGAAATGGTGAATTCTAAACTACAACTCAAATCCTTTGAGGACCAGCCTTGTTAGCAACTCAGTAGGCATGAACTCAAAATCCTACAAGAAAGGCTCTACACAGGGATCCTTGAATGTACAGAGTGGGAGGGGAGGGACTCAGATCAGCAATTCAGGTGGCTTCCTTTTTAACTGCAGAAAGTGAGAATTTTCTTGAGAGATTGGCTGAAACACTAGCACCTAAACACACCAGCTGGCGTTAAAATGAGATTGCATTCCCTGGGCCTGTACTGTCTGAAAAAACACTCCCTTGCCATTGAAGTTTTATTTGCAAGCAATTCTGTTGATCACGGCGTAGGAATTGGAGGTTCAGAAGGCAAACAATGCTTGCGTGTGAGTGGAAAGACCATGTTGGGACCCTTTCCATTTGGGGTGTGTGGACTAGGACAATCTGAGAAGCCTCACTGAGGGGCTTTCGGGACAGAGTGCAGCATTAACACAGCTGGAGGGGTCCTAAGGCTGCCAGCTTTCACATTTTATTTGGAATTTTAAAAGAAATCAAATTTAGCCCAACTGAAGCAAGTCATCACAGGATTTTGTGTGTATGTGTGCCAGTTTCAACAATGAGAAATTTTCATGTGTGTGTCTGTAATTAGATCTGCAGAGACTAACCAGGGCAGAGAAAAGGATGCCCTTGCCTGTCAAGGGCACTGTGTCCAGCAGAAGCCAAGCTGGCTGAGTAGCCTCGGGGTCTTATATTAACCACTGCATCCAAGAGCCCTTGCTCACTTGCTAAGCAGTTCAAAGGTACAGGTGCAGGAGTGGCCCCGGTGAAGGCCCATCTGCTCAGACTCTGATGAGGGAGGGCTGTTCTTGCCTTCTCCGGAATGAACTGAACATCCACTTGAGTAAGACCGTCCCAGAGCAGGAGCGTGGTCCTCCACTCTTGTCTTCCTGGCTGCTGACCAGAGATGCCAGTGCTCATCTCTGAGTCCCCACGAAGCTCCTGTCTATACAACCGTGGGACAACCTGGGACTGTTGGCCTCAGCCTCGGGAAGGAGCTGTCGTCGGGTCTGGGTGGTGAGACAGTTAGTGCTTACACCTGCCCAGGGGATAGAAAGGCACAGACAAGAGGCTAGGTGTGGTGGTGGTGCACACCTTTAATCCCAACAGGGAATGAGTTGAAGGCAAGCCTGGGCTACATAGCAAGTTCAGGCCAACAGGCTACCATAGTTAGAATACTTGGCTTTCTCCCACACAGCCAGATCAGCCAGCCATGGCCCTTTCCAGGGACTTGCTCTTGCTTCCAATTAGATGCTGTTAATCCAACCCCGTGGTCTGTGTCTGCTGACAGTCCTGCTTTCTGATGAATCTTGCGCATTTGCGGCTTTCCTCTTACTTCAGTTGCTTTGTCTAGGAAACAACACCTCTATTCTGTGCTCACTTGTTGAGCCCCTACTCCTTAGGAGATGCTCTATCAGTGGTGCCAAGGGAGGATGCTCAAGACTCCTTTTTCATGGCAGCACCTGCAGTGACCAGCCATTGTAGGAACAACCTCTAGGCTTCTATCCATTCAGGGTGAATGTCCACCTGGCCATTCATCCATCCGTCTGTGAGAGCCTCTAGCCTGGCCCGCATGGTGTAAGTTAGGTGGTTCCCTGTTTTAGCCAGCACACAGCTGTCCTGCTTGCAATTTGCAGGCTTCAGGCATGTGTGTAGGCCAGGCTCTGGAAGGTTCTTCAGACATGTGTGTAGGCCAGGCTCTGGAAGGTTCTTCAGGCATGTGTATAGACCAGGCTCTGGCAGGTTCTTCAGGCATGTGTATAGACCAGGCTCTGGCAGGTTCTTCCAATGCCCAGGTGCCAGCCACTACTTCCTCTCATCCTCTGTGTAACCTCTGGAGGCCAAGCCTGCAGAAGTAGAGCTGCTACCTTAAAGGAACAGGTCACGGTGCTGTAAAAGGAGCCTTTGGAATTCTGCCTGCATGTGTCTGAAAGGAAGACTGTCCTCTACCCAAGTCTGACCCCACATCACACTTCATACATACTGCAGGTGCTCAGAAAGGGGTGTAGGGTCCCTTTTGTGTTCTCTGAGGACAATTGGAAGTGCTCCTCCTGAGGTTCACCATGCTACCTGCAGCTTGAGAGGTGCCCCTGCAGGCATGTTTCTGACAAATAGACATTACAGTGGAAATCACCCTGAGAATCAATGCACAGCCCCAGGATTCCAGATATTGAACACTCATCTGTGCCTTATCTTCACTGCCTAGCTCATGTGTATCCAGCATTGAAGATGTAGCCATCAAACAGAGCTTAGATGGGACAAAGTTGTGGACAATCATTCCAGTACTACTGCTTTCTGACCCAGGGCTATGGATAGTCAGAGAAACCCATAGTGCACAGCTGTGGCTATTGGATGTAATCCATCTTTTTTTTTTAAGATTTGTTTCAAAAAAAACAAACAAAAAAAAAACAAAAAACAAAAAACAAAACAAAAGCCGGGTGGTGGTGGCGCACACCTTTAATCCCAGCACTCGGGAGGCAGAGGCAGGTGGATCTCTGTGAGTTCGAGGCCAGCCTAGTCTACAGAGTGAGATCCAGGAAAGGCGCAAAGCTACACAGAGAAACCCTGTCTCGAAAAACCAAAAAACAACAACAACAAAAAAGTTTGTTTTATTTACTATGTATACAGTGTTCTGCCTTCATGTCAGAAGAGGGCACCAGATCTAATTATAGATGGTGTGAGCCATCATTTGGTTCCTGGGAATTGAACTCAGGACCTTTGGAAGAGCAGCCAGTGCTCCTAACCTGAGCCACCTCTCCAGCTCAGCTATCGTCTGTCTCGACCAACAATCTCTACACACTCCTTTCTGGGCCTAGGGGCCAAGCACCATGAAGACTGGTCCTCAGTGTCTTGTTCACACTTCACTCCCACTTGGTGACATGGGGGCGCTTACACAAGTGCACACCTTTCTTTCTTGATTGCTAGCCTAGGCTGGTCCGGAACTCGCAGTCCCCCAGCATCTACCTCCCCAGGGCTGGGACTGTCTGTCTGTATCGTCTAAGCTTTTAATAGACTAGAAAAATGAGACTGCGGCAGCAGCTACATGTCTGTCTTCTACACATTTCTCCTGCAACTTTACCAGCAAGCACAGACACAGAAGCACAAGCGCTTGACTGCTGAAGATGGCTTGGATTTAACGGACGGTCTATAAACTGCTAGTGAAGGAGGCAGGATTAGGGTGGAGGAGAGGTACTTCACTGCATCTTTGCTTCCCTTGTCCCACCCAAAGGGGTCGTTCAGAAACAGGAGAGGCCAGATGGACCTGCACTGGGTGCTGTGAACAGATGTATCTGAGGATCTGAGCAGAAACAAGGCTGGTCAGAGGTCCGAGGGGCACGTGAAGACTGGAACTGGAGGAAATGGCTTCACTTTCTCTGGGCCATCGTCTCTGGGCATAGTTCTCAATTTTCAGATCTTGTGGTCATGATGTGAGAAACCAAGATCCTTACATCATAATAAGAGTACAGGAAAGTTGGGCGGCGGTGATGCAAACCTTTAATCCCAGCACTCGGGAGGCAGAGCCAGGCGGATCTCTGTGAGTTCGAGGTCAGACTGGTCTACAGAGCAAGGATCCAGGACAGGCACCAAAGCTACACAGAGAAACCCTGTCTCGGGGGGGAAAAAAAGAGTACAGGAGACTCAGAGTAGCAAGAGTGAAACGTTCTGTTGTTGTTTTGGTCTTGTAAAGTCAGGCCTCAGCCTGGACAAAAGGCAGAATGGCCTGTGTGCAGATTTGCTGCACAATGGTGTTTATTCTAGTCCCTGGTTGCGTTTCTCTGCTCCCTGGACTTCTCCTTACCTGGGCCCTTCAGGGAGATACACTCTTTGTAGTGTCCAGTGTTGCCCCCTCCCCAGATCCTCACCCTGTTGGTTCAGGATACAAAGCCTTATCTAGTATATGTCCTGGGACTCAAGATTCCCCCCTTTTTGATCCATGGACTCAGTCACATAGCAGACTGCCTGTGACTTTTCAACCCTCGGATGAACTGAGAGCCTAGACATGCAGGCGACAGCTGCCAGCTCGGGAGGATGGGGCTGGTGCCTCCTGCTTATCTGTGAGTCTCTGCCGAGCTCTCAGTGCATCTCACACTGAAACTGGACTATAATGACTTATTTCTTAAAAGAGGTGAGATTATATAAAGGCGCTTGCTGGGGTTGGGGATTTAGCTCAGTGGTAGAGTGCAAGGCCCTGGGTTTGATCCTCAGCTCTGAAGGAAAAAAAAAAAAAAAAAGGCACTTGCTGCCAAATCTGATGACCTGGGTTTGATCCCTAGAACCCACATGGTGGAAGGAGAGAACCAACTCTTACAAGTTGTTCTCTGACCTCCACATATATTCCATGTCATATATGCTCAAACACACACATTAAAAATAAATGTAATAAAGAACAGAATGCCTTCAAAGAAGAAGTCGAGAACAAAGACAGGTGGATTTCTGAGTTTGAGGCAAGCCTGGTCTATAAAATGAGTTCCAGGCTAGCTACACTTAGTTGTTTAGGGCCAAGGCATTGAACCACCCCAAACATGTGCAGCCCCCAAGTTCAAGTTAGACTTAAAGGTCATTTGCAGAACCAATGGCAAGTACATTATTGAGATTATTCCTTGAGCGATTCAGGATTACTGAGCATTTTATAGGTCATCTTTTCATCTTATTGCTTGGGTCTTTTGTGAGAAATTGCTCAGTTACCTGTGATGTGCACTTTGTATAATTTAGAAATGAGTGACTCCTAGAGTAGTGGGTGGCGTAGCTGCTTGTACACATTCCTGCCACACTGTAAGTTGACACTGAACCTGGCCTGGTGCTGTGCCCGTGGACCGTTCAGGGGCCCTTCTGAGACACAGGGCCTCGGGACCCAGGTCTCGTGCCTGTTAGTGCTCGTTATGATGCTGCTGGGGCCGTGATGCCCTTGAGACTCCGGCCTCATATCTGGGCCTGCTCTTTGGACCACATGCCCCACAGTGTGTCCTGTGGCCTCTACACTGGAGATCACTGTGGTGACCTCCTGCTGAGGCCCATCCATGGAAAGCCACTCCCTGGTTCGGAGGCTTTCCGTAGCCTTCTAGGAAGCCCAGAAAGGGCTTTTTCAGGTCACTCTGGCAGCACAGATGGGTGTCCCTGGAGTGTATGTGCACCTCTGCTGGCATGGAGAAAGGTTGTTTCTGATCAAAAAAACAAACAAACAAAAAAAAAACCTGAAGGAAAGAAAAAAAAAAAAGATGATCTTGGGGTCATCTTCCATATTTTCAGAAAAGCTGCAGAATTAGTACAGAGGGTCCCTGTGACCATCACAGGCTGTCCTCCATGAGCATGTCAGTCATAGCCCCCTTGTCCTGCCTCTGATCACAACTGCCAGCTCCACAGTGACTTTCATTGTCACTGCCTTTTTTGTTTTTTGTGCTCAGGGCTGTCTGGGGCACCCAAGCTACCCCAGTATGAGGTGGGGAGGGGTGTCTCCCCCAGCTGCGTAGGCCTGGCTGCTCTCCTGTTCTCTGAAGAGTCTGGCAGGTCATCTGGACTGTTCAGGCGGGCTCTTCTCACAGTGGAACTGACAGGTGGCTTTTGTAAGAGGAACGTGTTCTATCTTACCACATCCCTGTGTTCAGTGCCGTCCTTACAGCCTGGACTGGGGTGTCTGCATTGTCTACTCTCTCTCTCTGCAGGCCTGGCCACTGAGCAAGTTCACTTGGGGCTCTCCCGAACAGAGTAGCCATAGACTCTTCAGACCCATTTATTTCCCGCACTGCTTATCTATCTGGTCATGTATTTCCAGCAGGGTGAATGCGCTGAAGTTTTGAGATCTCTGGCTGTGGCCTGTGCTGTCTTCTTAGCTTCCATGTGTCTGGATCCTCACCCCTCCCTGCTGGTGCCTTCCTAGACTCTGACCTACCAACTCTGTCTACATGGTTGTGGACTTTTTTTTTTTTTCCAGTATTTAGTCATTCAAGGTGGAGGCAGGGTTTGGAAGTTTGGTTCAGTGCTAGTGAGTTCAGCTGAGTCACCCAGGATCTGCAGTTCATACTTTCTAAAGGGAATGAGGTAGCTGACGTTTATAAATATATGCACAAAAAACACTAATGACTAAGTATTCTAATTAATTATGTGCAATATTCCTCTTATGGGGATAGACTATCTTTTAAAGCATGGACCTAATAACTCCATTAGTATTTACAGTAGCCACAGGTGGGAAGGTGGTCACAGTGAAGATCACAGAAGAAAGCTGAAATTCAGAACAAGAGTCTACAAGTAACTGTTGTGTTTCCAGTATACCCACAAAAACTGTGGTCAGGCTGGCCTGGATAGCATTGTGAGCACAGCAGTCACATCTGTATATTGTGTATGTTGGTCACAGCAGGCTGCTGCCCATTGCCCTACCAGCATAGGTCCCTCCATCCTGTATGACCCAGCAACACACACGGGCACCCTTCCCAACCCTGTAGCCCAGTCTCAGGTTTTCTGGTTCCTTCCATCCTGGAAAGTGTTTGTTGATAGCAATCTTGCAGTTGCCAAATGCCATACATAATCACTTATTCCACAAAAATCAGTCATTGAGAGGTTGTGTTCAGCACCTCAATTTATTAACTGTCCTCCCCTAATGTAGCTTAAAAAAAAATACACCAAACGTCAGGCGATCAGTGCTGTTTCAGTGAAATGACTCTGGACAGCAGTATGGGGGAAGCCTTGGCCACCACTGGGGGTACTAGGACCCAAACTCCGTAGTTGATACACTTGAGGCCGCTCAGAGAGACTCTGATGTGCCCAGTGCTGGCGCGGCTGCATGTTTGTGGGCTGGGCCCTCAAGCACTCAGAAAGCGTGCCCAAGGGTTGAGAACTTCCCCCAACCAGACTTTCTGTACCCACATGGCTGAAAGGGAGTAGTCTCCTTGGAGTTCGGACACTGATGTTCTGGCACATGGTTCAGAGCAAACTCAGATAAAGGGGAGAGGCCAGTTCTGGACAACCGAAGAGCACTGGGACGGATGCTTTCCATAAGGCTGTGCCCAGTGTTCCTTTCAGTCCCGGGTTCCTGCCCCGGAGCCTGGCACCTGCTGTGACACTGACATGTGTTTGTCCTTCTTGCAGCAGTCATGTGTCAACTGCGGCCGGGAGGCCATGAGTGAGTGTACCGGCTGCCACAAGGTTAACTACTGCTCCACGTTCTGCCAGCGCAAGGTAGTGTGCCTGCTTACATGCCCGCATTGCCTCAGCCTTTCCTTCCCATCCGGGGTCCTGTACAGGGGCCTAGACAGGGGGACTCACTCCAAGTCCCTATGGACCAGAAGGCTGGCTTCAGGGCTGTGGTCTGTCTAGAAGGTCTCGGGCAGAGGCTGCCTGGAGCTGCCTGCTGGATGCTCTGCAGAAGGCCAGAGTCTCCTCAAATCCCCAGCACCCTCCCTCACCCAGCCGTACACCTTGTTGGGTCTGGGACTATACATTCCCCTTTCTGCAGGCTTCCAACTGGATCTGTGGGATGAGAAGGCACATGTGTATCTGTGTGCCCATGGTGAGACCTGCTACACTGGTAGGGAGTCAATGTTCTGAGGGCGCCTCATCATGTTCTATCCCAGCAGGCCTCACAGAGCATTGTAAGAATCATGGTTCATGGTGGCTTTGTTTATATTATTTAACTATTGGCTCTGAGACCATTAAAGAGAGTTTTTCCTTTTTTTCTTTGAGACGGGCTTTCTTGTATTTCAGGCTGGCCTAGAACTCCATATGTAGTCAAGAATGAATGACCTTAAATTAGGCAGGCATTCTACTCCCTGAGACACATCTCCAGCCCCAGCCCCAGTCACCTGGAGTCTGTGGCACTGGTTCTGGGGATGCCGAGTAGTAGCCTCAGGCCCTTGGGTGGGTCTAGGTGTGTGAATAGGGAAGCAGACCTGTCTCAGACACGCTCAGTAGCCACTGCAGGTTCAAGCTGTGTTGGCAGACAGAACCTTCCATAAGAGCCCATGGCGAAACTTGGCAGGCTAACAAAATGTGGATATGGGAAGATAATCATGAAGGGCAGCTTGTGAAGTGGACATGTGTCCCCAACCCCGACGTCCACAAGGAAAGTGTGATGTTCACACCCTAGTGGACTCCTGGCAGTCCTGTGTGGCCCTGGTGAGCACATAGGAGCCATTGCCTCTAGGGTTTAAAGGGAAGCTATGGCCTATGTTCTCTGGTCATCTCTGTAGCTGCACTTGTCTCCAGGATGCCAGAGATTTGGGGAGCAAAATTGGAAGTTCATCTTCTGAACAATACTAACAAGCTTTTGCACTGAGAAAAGTTCAGCCAAGTTGTTCCACTGGTACTTGGGGATGCTGGGACATGAGTCAGGGCCACTGGAAGAGAGATCATAGCGCACAGGTAACCAAGGAGCCTCACTGTAGCACAGATTCTAATTGGTCTTATTAGTAAAAACCCAGAGTCAGATATCAGAGTAAATGCTGAAAAGTCAGAGAAGTAGAACAGCCAGCCTCAAATTCTTACCTCTACGAAATCCTCGGCCAAAAGGGCGCCTGACCTCCTGTCTCCACACTGCCTTATATTCCTGTCTCCACCCAGCCATATCACCTGTCTCCATGTCCCTAGTGCTGAGATTAAAGGCGTGAGATCCCAAGTGCTGGGATTAAAGGTGTGAGCCACCACTGCCTGGCCCTGTTTCTCTTTTAGAGTGGATCAATCTGTGTAGCCCAGGGCGGCCTTGAACTCACAGAGATCTGTTTGCCTCTGCCTCTGCCTCCCAAGTGCTGGGATTAAAGGTGTGTGCCACCACTGCCTGGCCTCTATGGCTAACTAGTGGCTTAGCTGCGCACTCTGATCTTCAGGCAAACTTTGTTAGATCACAAAATATCACCACACCTCACTCCCAGCCGGAAGCTTCTGGAAGTGCTGGCACAGGCTCAGTAGAGAACTTGTCACAGTGTGGACTTCTGTCTCAACCCTTACTTCGTGTTCTGGGAGCTTTGATTCTAGGAACAGTATGGATGAGAGATTCCACTTCTTGGAGCCGCCATGCTGAGTCAGCCCGTTTTTTTTTTTTTTTTTTTTTTTTCTTTGGAGACAGGTTTCTCTGTGTAACAGCTCTGGCTGGCTGTCCTGGAGCTCTCTTTATAGACCAGGCTGGCCTCGAACCCACAGAAATCGGCCCGCCTCTGACTTTCGAGTGCTAGGATTTCAGTCCCTTTTTGATGTCTTGCGTCAATAAAGACAAGTGCTCCAGCTTTCTTTTTTCTTCTGTTTTGTTTTGGGTAGAACAGCACTTCTCTGTGTAGCCCTGCAGAAATCCACCTGCCTCTGCCTCCCGAGTGCTGGGATAAAGGCGTGTGCAACTTCTTCATTTGAAATGATATAAAATGAAGGTAGGGGACTGGAGAGATGGCTCAGTGGTTAAGAGTACTATGTTGCAGAAAACCTGGGTTCAATTTCTAGCACCCACGTGATGACTCACAACCATCTTAATTCCAATACCAGGGCATCTGACACCCTCTTCTGCCCTCTATGAACACCAGGCACAAACTTAGTACACAAACATCTGTGCAGGCAGAACACCCATACACATAAAATAAGAATAATAAATAAATGTTTTGTTGTTGTTGTTGTTTGTTTTTGAGGCAGGGTTTCTCTTTGTAGCTTTGGAGCATATCCTGGAACTTGATCTGTAGACCAGGCTGGCCTCAAACTCATAGAGTTCTGCCTGGTTCTGCCTCCCAAGTGCTGGGATTAAAGGTGTGCGCCACCGCTGCCCAGCAATAAATCTTTTCTTAAAAAGTGAATGTCCTGGAGTTGGGGATTTAGCTCAGTGGTAGAGCGCTTGCTGCGCAAGGCCCTGGGTTCGGTCCTCAGCTCTGAAAACAAAAACAAAAACAAAAAGTGAATGTCCCTATCCATAATTCTCATATTGGCTTCAAAGGGAACAGTAGCAGGGATCTGAAGGAACAGAAGCCAGAGGCCACTTTGAACAAGTGGTAACTTGTGAAGAAGGTAACTTCCTTACCTATTTCAACTAGGCACCTGAAAAGTTGGCTATTTTTGGCTTTCTTGTGGGCTAGATAACAGTCACAGCCTGTTTTGCTTTTAACTTACACCACAGTGTTTATTTTTTTTCAAACCCCATGTGAGCTGTGTCGACGTCGGAACATCTTTAATCGGTCCTGATTTACATGCCATAAAATCCCCCCTGGTTTATATTCATACAGTCAGTGAATTTTAGAGAGTTACAATAACCCAGTGCATTTTCAAACATCCCCTGAAAGAATCCCTGGTGCTCCCTGACCCTGCTGCCTCCCTTGCCCCCAGGCCCTGGTGGGGATAGTCAACTTTCCACATGTGCATTTGCTTGTTCTAGACACTTCATAGTGAAAGGTGCACAACTGGTGCCCCTGGCCCAATGCAGCTGGCTCCTTGGCTCACTGGCTGTTGTTCTGTTGTACTGGGGACTGAAGGCAGGCCTTGTGCGTGCCAAGTGTTGGACCACTGAGCTACACTCGGTCTTTTTTGTCGTTTGGTTTGTTTTTAATTACGTTTATTTATTTAGTATCCCTATGGGGACACATGCCATGGCACACCCATGGATATCAGGACAACCTGAAGGAGTTGGTTCTTCTCTTCCATATGTAGATCCTGGAGACTGAATTCAGATCATCAGACTGGACAGCAAGTGACCTTTTCTATTAAGTCATCTCAAAGCACCCCCCTCTCCATTGTCTCTTTTGTTTCGGGTTTTTTGTTTGTTTGTTTGTTTGTTTGTTTTTTATTTATTTATTTTTTTTTGTTGTTGTTTTTGAGACAGGGTTTCTCTGTGTAGTTTTGGTGCCTGTCCTGGATCTCGCTCTGTAGCCAGGCTGGCCTCGAATTCAAAGAAATCCACCTGGCTCTGCCTCCCGAGTGCTGGAATTAAAGGCGTGTACCACCATGCCCGGCTTGTTTTTTCTTTTTTGATACAAAGTTTCCTATGTATCCCAGGCTGGCCTTTAACTTGTGGCCCTTCTTGCCATAGCATCCCAAGTGCTGAGGGATTCCATCCTTAGACTGACATCTTAACTTTTGAAAAGCAGTGTTAATTTTAAAGTTTGAGTTATGCTGGGCTTGGCGTACACAGGAGAGAATCTGTGTAAATCTGCAGACTGCACAAGAGTATGCAGGCACCTGCAGGAGCCGCAGGGTATCCTGACGTATCAGCTGAGGGTTAGGAATGGCTTGTGCCCTCAGCACACACATGCTGCACATTGCCCACATAACATGACCTGTCTCCAGAACTCTAGAGTGAAGGTGTGTCTGTTTCCCACCATAGTGCCAGGCTTTTTTGCCTCAGTGCTGTGGAGAATCTGAAATGCCCATACAGAAAGACTTCTCTGAGGAAGTTTTGTCAAGCATTAGCACCTGCTTTCTTGGTCAGAGCTGAGCATTTTCAAACAATGAAGTAGTTTTTGTTGTTGTTGGGTTTTTTGTTTGTTTAGTTTTCGCGAGAGAGTTTCTCTGTGTGAAAGTCCTGGCTGTCCTGGACCAGGCTAGCCTCGAACTCACTGAGATCTGCCTGCCTCTGCCTCTCAAGTGCTGGGATTAAAGTTGTACACCACCACCGCCCAGCCTCAAACAGTGAAGTTTAAAAGAATAGTTTATATTTGTTTATTTGTTTTACTTTTGTTTGTTTTGTTTTTTTCATTCAGAATTTGAGGTTTCAAGAATCAGTCTTGGGGGTTGGGAATTTAGCTCAGTGGTAGAGCGCTTGCCTAGCAAGTGCAAGGCCCTGGGTTCGGTCCTCAGCTCTGAAGGAAAAAAAAAAAAAAAGAATCAGTCTTGGATATTTGCCCAGAGACCTGGATGGAGGCCTGCTTGTTGCTTCAGGTGGACACTGGCATGTGCCTTGGGCTTCCTCATCCATGAATGACCCCTTCATTCACCTCACAGAAGAAAGCATCTAGAATTCCCTGGGGAACTGGCAAGGGTCCACAGCTCCAAGGCACCATGCCAGTTCATACCAGTTATGGGGAACAGTGTCTAGGTGTGTAGGTGGCTGCCAGGGTCTGGTGGTTGTCTGGGCCTGATGCACACAGTTTGCTCACCCACACTGCTACAGCTATGTGGATTTTATTACTTGGGACAATTTTTTGTTATAAACATAAGGCAGGCCTTTCCTGCGATGACCTCTCACCTTCAGGATGTGCTTGTTTCTGCTCTCCTGGGTGTGTGTGTGTGTGTGTGTGTGTGTGTGTGTGTGTACAGATAGTATCATCTTCACAGTTATGAATACCATGGTGGGTGGCAATATCACATATAAATTTATTTGTTTGTTTATACTGTTAGCCTAGGCTGGTCTCGAACTTGTGGCTATTCTCATGTTTCAGCCTCCCACGTGCTGAGATTACAGGCATGAACCACTGTGTCCAACTTTTCATTTAAATTCTAACAGCAGCAGGGTATGGTGGCCCACACCTTTAATCCTAGCACTGGGGAGACAGAGGCAGGAGGATCTCTATGAGTTCGAGGCTAGCCTGTTCTACATGGTGAGTTCCAGGATAGCCAGAGCCTAATAATAGAGAAATCCTGTCTCAAAACAAAACAATTCTAACAACAACAACAACAAATACATGGATGCGTAAACATATTTAATCTTGTTATCCTCATGTATCTGAACGTTCCCTCACTCCGACAGCTCACAGCCACCTCATGGTGAAGTCCAGGGCCCATCCACAGGTGATATGTTGCTCTGTACCACAGTGGGTCCCTGTGGTCCTTCCTGCTAACATGGGTGTCCTACCTTCCAGGACTGGAAAGACCATCAGCACGTCTGTGGCCAGTCAACATCTGTCACTGTCCAGGCTGATGAAGTCCATGTTGAAGAAAGTGTAATAGAAAAAGTTGCTGTTTGAGCCAAGCCTCTCCCTGCTCTACTGCGAGGCCATCACAGGCTTAGGCCCTCTGATGACTATGGGGGCTGCTGAGAAGTGAGGCCATGGGAAACTTGCCGGACAAGTTACTAACAAACAGACTATGCCCTTTGAAAGGAACTCCTGCCAGAGACCAAGGAATGCTGGTGGGTTTCAGAACGGGGTCTCTGCCACAGCCCAGGGCCCTTGACCTATCGCGGTGCTCTTTCATCCCTGGATCACGAGTGTCCCATTACCCGTGGGGGTGCCCTACGCCACGTGTACATATCTGTTTTATCTGTTAATAAAGTTGTAAATAAAGCCCCCATCCCCCACCTGGATGGTGCCATTACAAAGCCCACTTTATATTCCAGTGGCCAGAGGGTTTCTGCCATGTCCTGATGGTGTGAGTGTGGGCTGTGCACTCCCCTGTGTCCTGCTGTGGTGATACAGGCCTGCAGCAATCCTCTTCTCGATCTACCTTCACGGCCTTCACAGCCAAGGAGGTCTCAACCTATCTTTCTCTAGTGGAAGTGGTTTCAGGAGAACCTGAGGCCGCTTAGCAAGGTTTGCCTCCATATTCTCTCAGCTCTGCTTGTGTCCAGGCAGTGCCATGAGCAGCTAAAGGACTCCCATGACTCTCCAGGGCATCATGTTTGATGCACATTGAAATGTCTGGCCTATGACCAGGGCTTCTGCATGCAAAGGCCTGGTTGTCTTGTTTTTCTCCACTCTCTCTTCTCATCACCCAGGACCATCCTAGACACCGTCCCTGGGAGCAGGTAAGGGAGTGGAGACCTTTGGGACTCATGAGTGGAGACTCATACTTAGGTACTGGACTTGGCTGATTTGGGAATGAGACCTGGTGTTCCTACTGACAAAGAACACTGTTAGAGAAGCATATTCTGGAAGCTTCTAATTTTTCAGAAATGCCCTCCTGAGTTAAGACCCCAACTCATAACAGTCAGGGGCCTGAGGCTTCCCTGCACCATGTAGGGGATATGCAGACTTAGCTAGGGTCTAGAGGAGTGTCTTCAAGTTTAGGATGAACTTAGAGACTTACCAATTCTTACACCTACTTCTAAAACAGTTCCTGTGAGATACACACCAGCTTTATACCTTGGTATGTGTAAGAACATCATCCCTATCCCCTGCACTGAACCAAGAATGGTTCCTCTTCCTGAGTTCCCTCAATGTGAAGTACAGGATAGGGGAGGGTGGAACATGTACATAAATAAGGAGATTCCAATTCCGGGGGGTCCCCATCTTCTCCCCAAGGCACACCTGGAGGCCTCAGGCCTGAGGCCCTTCCCATTGAGTAAGGTCTTCATGACCACCCTGTGTATTTCTGCCGGAATCAAGCCTGGGTCTTGCCCTTCTTCCCAGAAGTGCTTTCTGGTGGCTGAGTAGCTCTCAGCTCTAACTAGCCACCAAGGCCATGCAGAGTAGGCTGAGGCTACACAGCACAGCTCAGTTTGCACACTGACAGCCTGGCAAAGTCATCGCACCCAAGAGTTACCCAAACAAGAAAATGGCCAGTCACTGCTAACCACAGGACAGCCGGCAAGGGGCATCCAGGATGTCTACCCCCAAGGAGTGGCACTGTGTGAAGGTCCCAGAACACCAAGATGGTTTTGAGAGGGTGACCGTTCAAGAGCAGTGGAATTGATTCAATTTATTCTTTCCCTTTCCTCTAAGAAACTCAAAGGGTCTCAGGACATGGGCACTTAGGGTTCAGTTCCCCAAGCTGCATCAAGCTTCCAGTGACTTCTGCCCAACTCACATGAGTTTCAGCCGTACATTTTTATCTGCAGAACTTTTCAGTGGGAGTCAGCAAGGGACAGGCACATTTGGTATCCTAGGGTCTCCAGGGGTAAAACTTAAGGGAGCCCCAATTCCACTAACATTAGACAGTGTGTGGACAAATATGAACCCATGACTCCATTGACACCCCCCATTGCCCAGGAGCTTGCTAGTCCTGAGAGATCAACAGAGGCCGGCAGGGAGCATTGAGCCGCCAGAGCCCAGTGAGGCCATAGCACCCTCAGCCCTGGGGAATTGCTCCTTACCCAACAAGGACTATTTTAACTGCAGTAGATCTCATAGCTTGTCATTTCTCAATACTGAGAACAGAGTGTGACACTTTTGTGCCTGTTGCTGTTAGTATGGAACCCCAATCTAAAACCCCCCTCAGCAGTTCTGACTTACATCTCTCCCATGACAGGAGGGGGTAGTGTTAGGGTGAGCTGTCCCTGCCAGGAGTCATCTTTTCTTGATGGGATGGGTCCTGGCCAAAGAGTGCAGGAGCTGATTGGGTCCCTCAGTCCCGCCTTGAACCCTGCTGCTGGACACCCATGGGGTAAAGATGGCCTGGGAGGGCCTGAGTGGGAGGGCACCTTAGTGAAACTGCCAGATTTGGGTATCTCCTGGTGAGAGGCTGGCAGGAAGCTATGTGTACTGTACTCAAGAAAGCTCCCCAAATGGTGCCCCGCCCCCTTCAATAACAGCAGAGCCCTCCCTGCCTAGCTCTCCAAGGAGCAAGAGCTGCCCTGGACAGGATCCAGGACCCAGCTGCCCGCCCGGGGAAATTCCTCTCGCTCCTTTCCCAGCTAGTCACTTGGTCACTTTACATGTTGAGGTTAAACTAAGCCAACTGAAGTTCTTCCACCTTTCCTGGGACAGAAGAGACCAGAAGCCTCCTAGAACTGAGCCGGCAACATCCTCAAAGTCAGAAGGAGTTAGCCGGTCCCAACATCCAGGCCAAAACAAAACAAAACCCCTCCTCTTTTCCTTGCTCCTCCCCGACCCCCAGCCTTCGTAAATGATTAGGAAATAATGAGTTTAATCAGACGAATGAGCGCCAGCGTACTCCGCACACAGGCTTGGATCTGCTTGACCTCAGGACACCAGTGACCTTTTCAGCAGCGGAGACAGAGAGACTTGCGGAAGACCCTGCGGAACTCGGCGTTGAAGACGGTGTAGATGATGGGGTTGAGGGCACTGTTGACATAGCCTAGCCAGGTGACGGCACTGACCAGGCGAGGGGGCACGAAACAAGCCGGACACAGCGCCCGCGTGATGTGCACCACGAAGAAAGGCGTCCAACACATCAGGAAGGCCCCTGGGGGTGGGCGGCGTGAGCCTGTACTCTTGCACTCGAGGTCCCTCACCCGGGACTCCCCACCCACCTTTCACCCTTTCAATCTAGACCTCTCCCACCTCCCGCCTCGCGGAGCCCGGGACCCCTCCACCTGGGACCCCTCTCTACAACCAGCTCTTGCCCCAGGGCAGGAACCCACCGACTACCACGGGCAGGACTCTCATTGCCTTGCGCTCCCTTCCCGTGATCTTGGCGCCCCTCGTTCTGCGGGAAGGCTGCGTTGGCGCTGGCGCTTGCGGGAGCACTGCATCGGGGAGCGGACACTCCGGGCGGCAGAGTCCCTGAGAGAGATCTGGCTCAGGCCGGCTGGAGCCGCTGGGGCTTTGCAGGAGGCTGGGTGAAGGGGGCTGACAGTCTGGGAAGAAGGGGCCCGGAGCACTGTCGGACACCGGCGGGCCGGGGCCGCTGGGTCTGCGCGGCGCGCGGCTGTGCAGCTTGGTGTGCCGGGCTGCCTCCCAGCGCCGCAGGCCGCGAAAAGTGGCCCAGTAAAGCAGTAGCATGAGCGGACAGGGCAGGAAGAAGGAGCAAACGGACGAGTAGACCACGTAGTCGCGGTCCTCCAGGCGGCACACGGCTGGATCGCGGCCGGGCACATCGTTGAGGCCGCACAGCACCGGCGCAGCCACCGCGGCGGACAGCAACCATGTGGCAGCGATGAGCAGCAGCTGGCGCTGGCCCTGACGGTTGTACTGGAGCGGCACCGTCACAGCCACGAACCTAGAGGGACACAGGCATGGTGAAGGCGCCGAGTTGGGCAGGTGACTGGGAGGAAGGGGGGTCGTCTGGGATACCCACCTGTCCACGCTGATGGCACACAGGTTGAAGATGGAGGCAGTGCATAACATAACGTCCATGGCCATGAGGGTGTCACAGAGGCGGGGGCTCAGCAGCCACACGCCACCCTGGACCTATGCACGCAGAGGTTGCAGAAAAGAAGCACAAGACCTGATCTTTCAGCCGCTGACTTTCTGACCCCCATTCTTGGTGGGTGGGGGGAGGCAATGGCTGTGTATTAGAGGGGGTTGGGGGCATACAAGCCCAATGTGATCCTGAGACAGTGGGGGACACTTGTGTTAGAGGAGACAGAGGGGGCAGACAGGCCTGCCTCTTGACTCAGGTCTCCTTTGCTTAGGTGAGAAGCTTGGGGAAGACCCAGGGGGGATTGATACCATCTGCTGGAGGGGAGGAGCCCTTAGGGGTATAGGCCTGACCCTCTGCCCACTAAACACAAATCCTACCCACCTCCAAGACTCAGCTACGAGTTATCCTGCCTGCTTCAACTGTCACTGCTGTGGGACTTTGGATGGGTCCCTTCACTTGCTGGACGGTATACACATGACAATTGTTCTGAGGACAGATGTGTTCTAAAAGTACAAAGACTTCATAGGGCTCTCTGTGAATCTGCATAGAGTATTCTTCTTCAAGGGCAAAGGAGCATACAGCCATCTCAATCCACCCATCCCCAAATCCCTTCATACTGATTTGGGACGATTAGGAGCTTAAGAATCATCACAGTGACGTCAGTCCCTCGGGGAGGACCTGGGGTCAAGCGTGGCTGCTGGCCTTTGCCCTAGCTCCAGAATTCAGTGTCTTCCTTAGAAATCCCATGCAGCCCATCCCCTCCCCCCAGTCCAGGCCACTATGTCCCCATTCCTGTCCTAAGCAGCTTTTCTCTGGCCAAACCTCGTACAGAGAGAAGAGTTGGCACCACAGCAGACACACCTAAGAACCAGACCTGGTCTGGGGTGACTGTGTCCCGGAGTCTCCAAAAGGTTCTGAGCCCTTAAGGCGTCCCTAGGTTCACTATGCCGCCCAGGTCTCTCTGACTACACCCTTCACTGCTCCAAGCTCCTGGCAGTTGAGTGGCTATAGGCTTGGGGCTTCTTCCACAGGGTGAGCTGGCACAGGCTGGCAAGTCTGTCTGTCTGTCTGTCTCTGGGGGGGGGGAGGGTGTCCCCAAAAGGCAGTGGTCGTGGGCAGAGATGTGTGTCTGCACACTTGCCTGTCGGTCTAGCTGGCTTTTGGCAGGGGTTAGGGGTACAGTATTTCTGGAGTGGGACCAGAGACTTCAATGGGAAAGACAGTATCTGAGATCCTTGGTTCCAGGGACACAAGCCCTCTCTGGGTCAGCAGATCACAGAGAATAGGAAGGGATCCAGAGAATGGTAGGGTGACCGACAGACGCAAAACTGGCGCTGGATTCTGGAAAGCGGGAGATGGTGAGCAGTCAGGAGTGAGGAGACCTGGAGTCCCTGCAAACGCCCTGGCTCAAGGTTGCTGAAGGTCCAGGCAGCCGAACCGCTCTGGGGGCGGGGAGGGGGAGGGGAGGAGGGGCGGAGGGGAGCGGAGCAAAGGCACCGAGATGGGGAAAGAGCTCATGGAGGCTCACCTCGGAGTAGACAAAGAGTGGCAGCACTAGTATTGCGAGGAGGAGGTCAGCAGCCGCCAGGCTCAAGATGAAGTAGTTGGTGGGTGTCTGCAGGGAGCGCTCGGAGGCCACGCTCATGCACACGAGCGAGTTCCCCGCCAACACCATGCTGATGAGCAGCACGCCCCCCACCAGCGCCGCCGCGCCCGCGCCCCCAAGCCCGGCGTCAGTCCCCAGGGACTCTGGCCCACGCCCGGCCAACAGCCCCATGTCGTGGACCGCGCCGTCGTTGCCCATGGCCCAACAGCTGAATGAGCTCCGGCTAGGTGCTGAGCCCTGGGATTTGCAGTCAGGAGCCGCACGGAGTCCCGCCCCCAGCACTCCCAGCCCCGCCTCGCCCTGGCTTGGATTTCTGCACTCTAGGAAACTGGCCGAGGAAGGAATGCTTCATTTCAACAGACGAGAATTGAGCGAAATGACTGGCAAAAACAGGCCCAGCAGCGGCTGGTGTTTTGTGTGATCCAGGCTAATTTGTGCTTCGAAAAACCTACGCGGAGTGCAGGTTGGCTGGACCAGACTCGCCAGAGCCAGCCAACCGGCCAGGAGACGCTTAGGACCTTTCAGGCCACCTAATTACCTGTCGGGAGCGCCTCTCCAAGAAGTCTTGGAGAACATGGCGGAACCTATACTGCTGCATTGGTTCAGTGTCCTTCCAACGTAGGAAGACAGCAGTTCTGGATTCTGCAACAGACTATGGGCGCCTCATCTCTTTCTCCGACAGTTCTGGGACTGCCCCCTTACCCTTAGGTTTAGCAATACTAAACAAGCTGGCACATCGAGCCCACTCTCCATCGGACACTCACACATGGACGGATGTGCAGCAACGCTTCTGACCCAGGCCGTGGCTGACCCTACGTTTCTTACTAGCTCTCTTCCCAAGTCTCTGGTGTTGCCGTCTCCATCAGTCACTGCTGAACTGGACCATG
>CABHPP010123122.1:39343-57177 GCA_902168425.1 Peromyscus attwateri
CTCTCTCTCTCTCTCTCTCTCTCTCTCTCTCTCTCTCTCCTTCCCCCGGCCACATCTGGAGGCCACACTTTTCACCCTGTGCCAACATTGGACTACAGGAACCTAGGCTGGAACAGGGCAGCACAGGCAGAGATGGCACTGTAGAATCATGGCAGCAAGGCCAGTCCCTGAAAGACTGTGAGTTCATGCAGTGAAAGCATATGGCGACTGTGTTGATGAAAGATTTTTTGTGTATGGGCTTCGTAAGGCTGAGAGACATTTCTTGGAATCCTGTGACGAAAGGGCTATCCCTCAAGTGAATGTGGACTAAACACTCCCTGACTAATATACATCCCTCTGGCAGGAAGGCAGAGAGCTCCTGGGTGTGTGGCATGCTGCAGGGGGTTCTTTCAGGACAAAAGGAGCTGAATTCAACATATTTTAGGGGAATTGGGCCAGCCCTCTAAGAACACATACAGATTGCTCGTGCTGCTGGGCATCTGAGTATACCCCGCCCAGAGCACCTAAATCCCTCTAACCCATCCTTGGCCAGTTGATCATAGGGGGCAGATAAACTCTCCTCCCCACTGAAGCCTTCAACAGGGGTGCTTGGTACCAGTAACACAAAAATAGGACCTGAGTCGAACCTCAGAATCTGTGATGGAAAAAAGTTGTCTTCTAGATTCTACACAAGTTCTGTGGCATTTGTGTGCTCATATCCACATGTGTGCAGGAATATGCATGTGCACTTGACGACACACATACTACTAGTAGTACTAATATGAAAAAACAAACAATTTTCCCCACAACAACTTGTTAGGGTGTAGCAGCAAACTGGGGAAGCTGAGGCAGGAGAACTCTTGTGAGTTTAAGTCTAGTCTGGACTACAAAGTGAGATCCTGTCTCAAAAAACAAAACAAAAAACCAGGGTGTGGTAGTGCACACTTGCAATCTGAGCCCGGGGAAGGTGTAGCTAGGAGGATTAGCTCAAAGTCATTCGTGGATACATAGCTGGTTTGAAGCTGACGTGGGCTCCCCAGGAGACCCTGCCAAAAAAACAAAACTAAACTAAAAAATTTCAAATGAATTGTGTGTGCGCGCGCGCGCATTTGTGTGTGTGTATGTGTGTGTGTGTGTGTGTGTGTGTGTGTGTGTGTGTGTGTGCATGCTTCTGTGTGCATGTTGAGGCCAAAGGGTCAACATCAGATGTTTCCCTAATTGCTTTCCACCGCATCTTTTGAGGAAGGGTCTTTTATTGAGCCGGGAGCTTTCTGAATAGGAGAAAATGGCTGGCCAGCAAGCTCCAGGCTCCTCCTGTCTCCACACCCCACCTAGGATTACAAATATGCCCCAGTGTCCTGCAGTGTCCCTTGGTTTTTTCAGTGGGTTCTTGAGATTGAACTCAGATTCACACACTGGTGTTACAAGCACTTTACTGACTGGAGCTGTCTCCCGGGGCCAGGCTGATCTCAAAGTTGTTGAATTTATGATCCTGCTGTCATCGTTTCCTGAGTCCTGGGTTACAGGTGTCTGCACCATCAGCCTCTGGTTCTGAAGACTGGACTCGGCTTTGCGTGTGCTAGGCAAGCATTCTACCAACTCAGCCACATTCCTAGACCTAAGTCAGATTTAAATGTAAAACTTAAAGCTAAAAACTCTAGAAGAAAGGATGGGAGAAAATCTTTGTGACCTGGGATCAGACAAATGAGGAGGGAAGTGAGGTGAATACTGTCAAAATTAAAATCTCCTAGCCACAGGACAGAAGGCAATATTATCAAGATATATGTCCACCAAGTATCATGTATAGATAGCAATTACAAAACAAAGTCTTGCCGGGTGGTGGCAATGTGTGCCTTTAAATCCCAGCACTTGGGAGACAGAGGCAGGTGGATCTCTGTGAGTTCGAGGCCAGCCTGGTCTACAGAAAGTTCCAGGATAACCAGGGCTACACAGAGAGACTCTCTCTCGAAAAATAAAGAACAATATGAAGTCTTTTACAAAACATACAGAGAACTCTCAAAATTCAACAGCAATGACCACAGAAAGAAAACTCTTTATAAAAATCCCCCTTTGAACGTTAATGCAGAAATTCTCAGCAAAGGCTGGTTAAGAGCACTGGCTGTTCTTCCAGAGGACTCAGGTTCAATTCCCAGCACCCACATGGCAGCGCATAACTGTAACTCCAGTTTCAGGGGATCCAATATCCTCTTCTGGCCTCTGAAGGCACCTGTGGTGCACATACACACATGCAGATAAAACACTCATACACATAAAATAAAAATAGACAAGTCTTTGAAAAAAATTCTCAGCAAAATCCCACTGCAATTTTTAAGGATTATGCACCATGACCCAGGAGGATTTTTCCCAGGACTGCAAGAATCCTATAGATGAAACACAACCAATATAACATTCCATGTTAATAGAACAAAGAAAGCCCCCACAAGGGCTCAAGTCCCATTTTATTAATTAAACATGGACATGATGTGACCCTTGATCATCTCAACTGAATCAGAAAAAGCATTTTGCAAAAATCTACCACCCTAAACTGGGTATGGTGGCACACACCTTTGAGTCCAGCATTCAGGAGGATGAGGCAGGAGGATTACAAGTCTAAGGGCAGCCTGGGCTGCACAGGAAGACCCTGTCTCAAATCACTAAGGGCTGGGAATGTGACTCATTGGTAAAGTAGTTATCTAGCATGTCCAACGCCCTGGCCCTGGGTCAACATGGGGAATGGAGAGGACAATGTGAAACGTTTTCTTACTCATTAGGACAAGATAAATGATGGAAATAAGTGGGGAGGTGGGGGACAGGTGGGGGCTGGGAAGAGGTCTGGGATGGGGTGTCTGGGGAGATGGATAAGTGGGTAAAGGGCTGCTGCACAAATGTGAGGAGCAGAGCTTAACTTTGGAGTCCCAGAAACCTCATAAATATACAGTGAGTGGCTGTAACGCCAGCCATGGGAAGCAGAGATGGGGCAAGCTGTCCAGTGAGAATAGTCATATTGGCAAGCTCTGGTTTGACTGAAAGACCCTGCCTCAATGAATGAGGCAGAAGGTTGATCAAGGTTAATTCCTAACACCAACCTCGGGCCTCCAACTACAAGCACCCAAATGCATACACACTCATACATGTGTTCAGGCGCGTCAAACATGCATATATACTTGCACACCATACACACATGCACATACACATGGCCTATAATGCAACAACCCCTTGAAGTTGTAATTTATCCAGACTGGGACAGGCCGAGCCAGCAACCTGAGAGTCCCAACCATCATTATTTCATGTCGGAAGACCAAGGACAGCAGTTCGGGAGGCAGAGACAGTTGAATCTCTGAGTTTGAGGACAGCCTGGTCTACAGAGCTAGTTCCAGGACAGCCAGGGCTACACAGAGAAACCCTGTCTCAAAAAAGACAAAAAGAAAAATAAGAAGAAAAAAGAAAAGGGTGACACCAGTGACGCTTGTCCCTAAAGAGCAGCACACCGGTGACAACCCTTAACCAGAAGACAGGTTCTGGTCAACCTTGCATTCTGTCCTCGTGCATATGAACATGACAAGCCTTGGGGGAAAGGCATGGATGTGGAAAACGTAGGTGTGACCTTCCTGACAACGGGGCGTATGTGTTCTGTGGACTGGTGGACTTGATGTCCCAGGGCTTGGCTCCCCCTGTGCTCCAAGCTGTTCTGAAGTGGACAAGAGTTGATGTAAACCGCAGACAGAAAGCATCCCTGGGATTACTGGCCTCAGGAAGGACACTGAGTTGGTGACTAGGGACCGTGAGGCTTCATAAGCCCATACGAGAGATGCCCATCTTTATCTATAGGAAAGACCAGAAGCTACATTTGGTTAAGAGAATCCATTTGAACGGCTAGTTTTCGGTGATGAGCAAGTTTCCAGCAGCTATCACTGCCACCCATGGACTTCCGCTTCAAGACTGTGTGGCCCTTGACATCCCTAGACACTGCTGGCCAGTGTGAGTGTTTTGTGCCATTCAGACCGCGGGCACTGACCGTCTCCAGTGCTGCTGAACCGTTATAACTCCAACAACATGGCCCAGAGCGTACTCTGCCTCAGCCTGGGCTCCCTTCCGTGGCAGCACAGAGCTTTGGCAGACCATTCATAGGAAGTCTCCCACAAGGTGGACCCACCACTTAGCCTGTCCTCTACTTTTTCAGATGAGGTCGGATATGTAGCCCAAGCTGGTCTTGGACTTGCAGAGATCTTTTTCCTCTGTCTCTCAGGTTCTGTATTTACAGGCATCACGTCGCCACACCTGGCCACCTGGCCCTTCTTGAGGGGTGCATTGAGGTGGCAGTTATTTTTCTGCATCTTTGCTCTGCCCCAGGAAGCTAATTGCTAGGAGCATCTGTGTGCCTTCCTAGGCAAGGGTCTTCGGGGAGCACAGAGCTCACCTCTACTCCCCGTCCTTGCAGGCCTCAGATTCCAGTGCCTGCTGAGAGCTATTCTGTCATCAGCTGCTGCCAAATACCAGCTGGAAGGAGAAACATTTGGGGAAGGTGATTAGTCCCTCTGGTAATCAGGCCAGCCTGCCAGGAACATGGAAGAAAACAGCCAAGGCATCTCTCTCTCCACTTGCTGTTGTTCGTTTTTGTTTTGAGACGGTCTCTCTGTGTAGCCCTAGCTGAAACTCTCTACACAGACCAGGCTGGCCTTGATCTCACAGAGACTCACATGCCTGTCTCCTGAGTGCTGGGATTAAAAGCGTGTACCACCATGCCAGGTCACAGTAGGTTCCTTTTTGGTTTTGTTTGCGTGGTTGGTTGGTTTTTCAAGACAGGGTGTCTTTTTGTAGCTCTGGCTGGCCTCAGACTCACAGAGACCCTCCTGTCTCTGCCTCCCAGTCTAATGCCTCTAATCTGCTGGGATTCGAAGCATATGCCATCATGCTCAGCTCTCAGGGTCCTTCTCAAGCCCTTTCTAAACACAGCCTCAAAGGGCTCTGTCACCCTTCTCTGGCCTCAGGGTATAATGGCCCCTGCAGGGTAGTCACCATTGTCCTGCTGCCTCCCCCTGGCCTATCTTCCTGATGAGGCCCTGTGCACATCAGGATGCTGGGCTGGCAGAGGACTACCTCCTGCCCACCACTGTTCTTGTAGGTCACTGCTCGCTAACCACCTGTCTCCTTCCTTCTGCTATTTACTCAGGGATTTGATTCTAGCATAATTTCTATGGTTCCATTGGTCAGGACTGCCAGATGCTTTTCCCCCCTGCAGTCCTGAGTATTGAACCCTCATGACACTGGGCAAGCACTGTACCACTGAGCTGTGTCTGTGGCTCTAACACACACACACACACACACACACACACACACACACACACACACACATTTATAGCAGCTTTATTTATAGTTGCCTGAACTTGGAAACAACGCAAATGTCCTTCACTGGGTGAGTGGATAAACACACTGGTCCATTCAGACAGTGGAACATTTGCTAAGCCCTAGAAAGAATTGAGCTACTGAGCCATGAAAAGACTCAAAGGAGATGTAAATGATTATTGCCAAATGAAAGAAGCCAGTGTGGAACTGGCAAGGTGGCTCGGTGGGTAAAGGCCCTTGCTGCCAAGCCTGCCTTGAGTTTGATCCCTAGAACCCACAAGGAGGAAGTAGAAAGCCAACTCCTAAAAGCTGTCCTCTGGCGTCCATATACCCACCCACCTACCCACCCACACAAATAAGCAAATGTAGTCTTTAAAATTTAGAAGCCTCCGGGTGGCGGTGGCACATGCCTTTAATCCCAGTACTCAGGAAGCAGAGCCAGGTGGATCTCTGTGAGTTCGAGGCCAGCCAGGTCTACAGAGAGAGACCCAGGACAGGCACCAAAACAACACAGAGAAACCCTGTCTCGAAAACAAAAAGCAAAGCAAAACAAAACAAACAAACAAACAAAAATTTAGAAGCCATTGTGAAAAGGATGCAACCTATACTTCCAGCCCCAACACTCTGGAACAGGCACCACCACCAGCATCAGTAAAAAGATCAGGAGGCTGAGGGCAGGGGGAAGAAGGCTCCACAGGGAACTTTCAGGGCTATGACTCTTTCTGATATGTGGTGTTGGATCCACGCCAGTTTACACTGTCCAAGAATGTACAACCCCCAAAGTGGCCCCTGGTGAGAATTGCAGGCCTTGATGATACTGCTCTGTTGACCATGGTTCACACTGGGTGGTGGTGGCAGAGGCAGACTGATCTCTTTGAGTTCGAGGCCAGCCTGGACTACAGAGCTAAGCCTGGACTACAGAACAAGTGTCAGGATGCCCAGGCAGGGCTACACGAAGAAACTGTGATAAATGAACCTCTTTAGTGCCAGAGTGTTTTGTTTACTTTCTTTGTTGGTTTGTTTTTTTGGGGACAGGGTTTCTCTGTGTAACAGCCCTGGCTGTCCTGGAACTCGCTTTGTAGACCAGGCTGGCCTCAAACTCAGAGATCTGTCTGCCTCTGTCTCCCAAGTGCTGAGATTAAAGGCTGGGATTAAAGGTGTGCGCCACCACCGCCCGGCAGTTTTGTTTACTTTTAAGGGTCTCATCATGTAGCCCTTTGGGCTTAAAGTTTGCTTGCACTCTTCCTACCTCTGACTCCCAAAAACTAAGGTATAAGTGTGTTACTAGTGCCCCCCCCCACTCTTTTTGTTGCTGTTTCTTTCCAGACAGTGTTCCTCTGTGTAGCTCTGACTACCCTGTAACTCACTTTGTCCATCAGGCTGACCTCAAACTCAGAGATCTGCCTGCTTCTGTTTCCTAAGTGCTGAGATCTGGCTGTTTCTTCCCACCTTTTTTAATAGCTAGGCAGTATCAGCGCACGCCTTTAATCTCAGAACTCAGGAGGCAGAGGCAGGCACATCTCTGAGTTCGAGGCCAGCCTGATCCACAGAGTGAATTCCAGGACAGCCAGGGCTACCTAGAGAAACCCTGTCTGGAGAAAAAAGAAGTGTGATGTTTGTTTCTGTGTATACTTGTGTGCCTGTGCGATTATGACTGCAGTGCTTGCAGAGGCTAGAAGGCATCAGCTCCCCTGGAGCTGGAGTTACAGGCCGTTGAGAGCCACCCTGTGTGGGTGTGGGAACTGAACTGAGGTTCTCTGCAAGAGCAGTATGCTCTCTTAACCACAGTTCCAATACCTCCCTCTTACTCCCCACTTCTTAACAAAAGGGGATTCTAGGTGGAGGGAGTATGTGAGGGGCATTGGGGAACTGAATGCCATGCTTTCGGTTCAGTTTTTCTGTAAACTGAAAATGTCTCTAAAAAAAAAAAAAAAGTCTACTAACCGTTTTTAAAGTCTCGTGTGGAGGGCTGGGGGTGGAGAACTCATTTAGTAGAGTGCTAGCCTAGCATGTGTGACGTACCAAGTTCCATTCTTAGCACCGCAAAAAACCAGGCATGTTGCCGCACACCTGCAATATCGGAACTCCAGAAACACTGTCAGGAAGAGCTGAAGTTCAAAGCGATCCTAAAGGATGTAACAAATTCTCCAGGCCAGCCTGGGCTGCATAAGACCTTGTCTCAAAGATTCAAAGCAAAGAACTCCAAAGCTCAAAACCTAATCCCTCCCCTCAAAATACAAGCAGAGCTGGACTTGGTGGTCCCTGATTTCAATCTCTGCTTTTGAGAGGCTAAGGCAAGAAGATTGCTGAGGGTTCCAGGCCAACATGGGCTATATAGTGAGTTCAAAGGCAGCCTGAGCTATATACTAGGTCTCCAAAAACCAAACCAAACCAAAACATTCCCAATAACAACAACAACAACAAAACCCACAAGATTTTTACTCAAGAGCTAGTTCATAACAGTTTGCTAGGTTTGTAATTTGATTTGTTTATTGGTTTGTTTTTTGAGACAGGGTTTCTCTGTGTAGCCCTGGCTGTCCTGGAACTCGCTGTGTTCCAGGCTGGCCTCGAACTCACAGAGATCCACCTGCCTCTGTCTCCTGTAATTTGATTTTAAGGATTGTCTTTTCAGTTTGGGTTTCAGCGCTGGGTTGAACCATGCCAGACAAGTGTTCTAGCACTAAGGTCCCCGACTTAGGGATGAAGTTTTTGCAAGCCTATTTTCATCAATCCCCACCCATAACTCCTCCTCCCCATTCTCCTACAACCTCTAAGGCCTGCTTTTCGCTTGTTCTAACCCATCTCTACCTCCTGCTTCCAACATGAATAGTCTGTTTTCTCCCATCCAAAAATGCAACCTCAGGGGCCTAAGAGGATTCCCATCTTTGCTTTGGGTGCTGGGCTGCCCTTTCAGGCAGTACTCTGCATCCGTTCCCCCATGCCCTGACTTCTCCAAGATCTAGGACTCTGGTCTCCTTTCCCTGTCAGTTGTCCACTGGCCCCTCCTAGGCTTCTCAAGACACCCACAGCCCCTTCCCAAGAAGAGTGCTCCAGGGTCTTGGTCTAGGCTGGGCACCAGTAGGAACTGAGGCTCAAGAGGCCTCACAGTGCTATTCCCTCCGCCTGTCCTGAACCTGTTCGCTGCCCCTGGTCCCAGATGGAGGTGTCCAGTTCGCTACCTGGTAGCTACTCCCCCCGCCCAGCCAGCTGAGGGGCGCCAACGCGGCGGTGGGGACGGGAGGTGGCCGGACGACAGCTGGGGGGGCGGCCCTGACCTTCCCGCAATCGATGGGGCGCGGCCGGCCGCGTGGAGCCAGGGCGGTGCTGGAGCCCCCCGCCTGCTGCCGGGGCAGCTATAAAGCAGAGGAGCGGGGCTCAGGCTGCAGCTGCAGCGCTCAGCGCACACGGAGCCCGACCATGCCCACCCCGCCGTTACTGCTGCTGCTGCTGCTCGCTGGCTCGGCCGCACTCCCTGCGCCCCCCAGGTGAGCTGGGTCAGGGGGATCACTACACCACGGCCACGCCCACAGGCCCACACTGTCGTACTCTGACCCTCCTTGCCCCGCCCCTCCCCAGGATCCCAAGACACTCAGACGGGACGTTCACCAGCGAGCTCAGTCGCCTGCAGGACAGTGCCAGGCTGCAGCGCCTGCTGCAGGGTCTTGTGGGGAAGCGCAGGTGAGCAGGTGTAGGTAGAACTCTCCTGACTTGCTGGTATGGGACAGGCCTGGTATGGTCCCTTATCAGCAACCCGCTGCATCCCAGTACTACCACTAATTCTAATTTGGGTTGGGGGTGGGGGGCAGTGAGCAGGACACAGAAAATATCCCAGAGAACAGCCTGGCCCGGTCCAAGCCCTCAGAGGACCAGCTCTGCTTGCTGTGGTCGAACACTCAGGCCCTACAGAACTGGTGAGCACTCCATCCTCAGCTGGACTCCTAAAGTACCCTTCCTGTTCCCTAGCCATGTGGGTACACACATGCATTCTGATGGTCAGTCCTAGTCCCCTAACCACCTATCTCCCTCCCCAGGCTGCTCCCCAGGCTTCCCCTGGATGGGTCCTGGTCTCCCTGGCTGCCTCCTGGACCAAAGCCTGCTGTTGAAGTTTCAGAGTGGACCGAAGCAACCAGGCAGCCCCGATGAGGGAGGGAGGGGAGTCTCCAGGAGCTGGCTGGAGCTAGGGTTTGGTTGTCCTTGGTATCAATAAAGAAGGAATTTAGACCCTGGTCTTTTAGCTCATGGTGTGTGATGTCTGATAAAAAAAAAAAAACAAGACAGCCCTTGCTCAGTGAGCCTGGCAGGTGTGGACAGGTCCATCCGTCCTCATTCCATGGCTAGGACCACACCCAGTTGCTCTTTGAACCTGGGAGGTCAGCTAGGATATTTCTTCCTTATCTCTGGCATCAACTGGACTCCTCTTTTCCTAGTTGACCGCCCCCCCCCCCCCCCGCAGTGTCCCACCCTGCCCTGTGGTCCACTTAGCAAAATTTCCAGGGATCAGAGATCCCAGCCCTTGTCCAGCCATGTGGTCAGGGTACATGGAATGGTGGGGAGGCACAGGCATGAACGCAGTGGAAGGCCCTGTGTACAGCCTGGCCCTACATGTCTGTGAGGTCTTGGCATAACCCTGAAGCCTGGATAGTGATGTCATCTCCCAGTAGACAGCTGTGGGACCACTGGAAGGGTCATGAGACAAAGTGTTCAGTCCTGACAGAGGTCTGGAGCCTCAGGAAGGTTCTCAGGCATCCAGAGCAGCCCTGTAGAGGCCCAGAGTAGTGAGGGCTCTGTGGGCCCTTTCAACAGAGCACCACCTACCACCCTCCTGGCTCTACCTAGAGGCCTCTCCCCAGCTCTGATGGCTTGTAGGGGAGAGGGGAGGAAGCGAAAGGCTGGAGCAGGTCTAATGGAGCCCTGGGCTGTGTGTTCTCCAGGATTCCTGTCGTCCATCAGATACTGCCCCCCTCTCTTCAACACCAGCTCCCAGCTAAGGCAGGAAGGCTTCATTTGCATCCTATTACCAAGGCCCTGCCAGGCCCAGCCAGGCCCTACCCTGGGGGAACTGCTGTATTTCCCAGACAAGCAGGAGCACACTGGAACACAGTCTTTTCCTTTGAGAGTGGGACAGGGAAGGGAGGCAACATAATGTGGCTTCAGGAATTTTGCTGAAAGGCGTGGAAGAGAAAGAAACAAGATGAGGGTTATCCTGATGTGGGTTATGGTATACCCAAGACCCAGTGACTCAGCCCACATCCCTGTCCTTGCCCCCAGCTCCCCAGGCCTGCTCCAGCTCCTTCTATCCCTCTTCAGTTCCTCCAGCCCTGCCCCAGCTCCCCCCAGCCTTGTTCCACCCCCACAGGCCTGCCTCAGCTCCCCAGATCTATGAATGGTTTTAGCTCCTCAGCCCTGGCTCAGCCTCCTTAGACCTATGGCCTCAGCCTTGTCCTAGCTTTACCAGGCCTATTCCCCACGCCCAGTGGTTCTCATGTTTTTTACACCTCATGTGTAGTGTCTATGGGTTGAGTCCCCACTTAACTTCCTGGAAGTCCAGGCTGAAATATGACCTCATGTCCCCTCTCAGTGCCGGCCAGCGGGAGCCCCCTTGGTAGAGGCCATCAGTAAAGAGTCATAAAATGAGGCGGTGCCTGGCAGGGGCGAAGGTCGCCAAGGCAGGAACTGTACCAGCCCTGGAACAAGAAGGCAGCTGGACCCTTCTTCCAGGTGACAGCCGCCACCATGGGGGCTCCGGCCCTCCTGTGGCCTCCGCTGCTGTTACCATTGTTCATAGTGCTGTTTGGCCAACCTCCCGGGACCAAGGCCCAACAAGGTATGTGCTGGACAGGGGCAGGACGGGTAGGCAGCAGAGCTTGGATGGAAGGCACCAACTTCTCCTTTGCAACTTTCTAGTCTGCTCTGTGAGCCAAACGGTTTTTCAAGTTGAGGAGAACTCGAATATTTCTGAGCCACTGGTGAACATTTCGGTCCCAGAAGACCTGCGGGTGACCCTGGGATCCTCGTCCACTCCTTTCGCATTTAAGATCGTGGGCAATCAGCTGTTTCTCAACGTGACTCCAGATTATGAGGTACAGTCTGTAGGCTGGATGGAATGTGCCCCATGGGGACATACATGAGCACCCACTCCCCTCTCCTGGAAGCGATTCAGGGGAGGAGGGGTTAATGGCTCTATGCCTCCCAGGTAGTGAGGAGTACCTTCAGGCCCAGTACTTGGTTGGTTGGTACTGAGGGGTAGGACCGTTTGGGGACAAAGTTGTCAGATGCCCCCTACACCCAGGACTTGCCGCTGATGCTGACGGGGGTCCTGGAGAAGTACGGGCCCTGCTTGTGGCACTCTCTTAGCCTAGGGCACTCTATTTCCTATGGGGCAGCTGATTCATCGGGCACTGGCTTCCTCCTCAGGAAACCACATCACTGGAGGCAGTCCTGGAGTGCAAGAGAGGAGAGGCTCAGGCAAGTCGACTCCATTATCTGACCATCCTGCCCTCTGTCAGAGTACCTCAAGACCACTCCTCCATGACCTCACCCCATGGAGTCTGGACACCAGCTCTCTACTGGCCACTGTACCCACACTTCTTTGAGCCCAGACTCTGCCCTGAGCTCTAGACTCAAACTCAGCTAACTTAGGGCCATGTATTAAGTTAACACTCTGAGACCGCAAGTCTGTCCCTCACCCTTGCCTGGGAGACACCTTCACCCCAGCCTCTTAGCCCACTTTTCCGTCACCTCACCCAAGGTACTCCGTTGGCTGTGCCTCAGCGTCAGATGTACTCTTCCTACCTCGAGTCCCATGGGGCTTCGATCAACACATCTCCTTTCTGACCCTTCCAGCAGATGCACTTACTGCTTTCTTGTCCCTGGCCCTCCTCAATCCCTGCTCCGCTCAGTGAGTCCCTAGAGTGACAACCAGACCCTGCCCAGCCTCACGCAGAAACTTCCACATTTTCTTACTGGAACTCAAAGCTAATTTCACAGCTGGGCGGGCTAGGTTAGGGTATGCAAACACTAGGGTAGACGTTCCTTATGCCTGCTCATGTCAGCAGGGAAACGTCATCTTCTCAGAGGGTGCCTAACCCTCCTGCTCTGCCTTGTCCACCTACCCTACCCCATACATCTTCGCCCTCAGCCCTCGGCCTATATTTTCAGCCTTTTACTAAAGGAAACTTGCAGATATAACAGGCCCCACACACTTTCTGCTCCACCAAGAGCGACTCTCACACCCTGCACTCCTACCCTATACCATGACATGTTACCCACATGTCTCAGCTCATGTCTCTAATAGATAATAACTAAAAAAATAAACTTCATTTTTAGGTATAGTTTTGTGGTAGGGTACCTGCCTAGTAATGGTTGAGGCCCTGGGCTCTACCCTCAACACACAAATGCACACACACACACACACACACACACACACAGACAGAGAGAGACAGAGACAGAGACAGACAGAGAGAGAGAAAGACAGACAGACAGACAGACATAGAGACCATGGCCTTGACATCTGTCACTGGAGAAGAGCAACCTTTCCTCTCTGTCCTCCAGCACTTGGCTGTGTTCACCTCTCCTCCTGGGTCCCAGGAAGGTGTCTCCCATGGGATACAGCCTATTGATTTTTAAACTGAGGCTCCTTTCTCTGCTGTTCTCTTGGGGACCTGTTTTTGAGGCTGTGAGACTGCTCACTTTTCTTCCTTTGATGATGTTTTGCTGGCATGTCCCCAGGCTTGCCCCCTTATTTCTCTTCAGCACACTCACCACACACACACACACACACACACACACACACACACACACACACGCACGCACGCACACAAGCGCACGCGCGCTGCCACACTCTAAAATGTAGTTTAGTTGTTTAGTTGGGTATTTTGTTTTGTTTTGTTTTTTTGAGACAAGGTTTCTCCGTGTAGTTTTGGTGCCTGTCCTGGATCTCGCTCTATAGACCAGGCTGGCCTTGAACTGCCAGAGATCCGCCTGGCTCTGCCTCCCGAGTGCTGGGATTAAAGGTGTGCACCACCGCCGCCCAGCTAGTTTTTGTTTTTGTTTATATATATAGTCTGAGTTCCTCCTATAACAGGAGTCCACAGGCTGTTACACTGTTGATGTCACCAGAGTCTGTTGAATGAAAGAACAGAAGAGTGACTGAATGAATGAACTGGTAAAGGAGGAAGGAATTAATGATGGGGACATCAGAGCATAGTTCCTTAGCCAGGGGTTGACTTTGTTGACTTTTCTTCAGGTGACAGTGTTGAGGGTGTTTGTGGCTGTCCTGGATGTCAATGACAATCCCCCAGTGTTTCCCTTTATAATCAAGAGCTATGATGTAGCAGAGGTAAGTCCAGTGGAGCCAGAGCAGGTGGCTTCTGAGTACGGAGAAGGAAGGGGGACAGGGAGGTGTCTGGGGGACACCATCAGGGAGATTCATATACAGAAGCCACAGTATGGCTGGATCAACCTCTTCTCCATCCCCAGGACACTAGAGTGGGTACAACCGTCATCCCCGAGACAGAACTGGAGGCCGAAGACGCTGACAAAGATGATACCCTATATTACACCCTCCAAGAAGTGACCCCCGTCAGTGCTTCCCCTGTCCCCACTCATTATTGACCCCTCCCTTCTGATGCCGCCAGGCCTCGCGGTTCCTCCACCTTCCAGAGTCTCATGTTGTGCCCTCTTCCCCCTTCTCAGAATGCTAGCAGCTTCTTCTCCCTCGTGGGGGTAAACAACCCTGCTCTGAGGCTGCAGCAGGCCCTGGATTTCTACAAGATTCAGAACATGACCTTCAAGCTGCTGGCGCGGGTAAGCAGATCACAGCTACCTGAGTCCTGGATAGTCTCGGCCTGTCCAAGCCATCGTGGGCCTGACCTGTCAGGGCTGGCTGTTACTACAGGATGCTTGGGATGAACAGGCACAGCCCAGCCACACGGCCACTGCCACCCTGGTCCTGAACGTGCTTCCGGCTGACCTGCGAACCCCCTGGTTCCTGCCTTGCTCCTTCTCAGATGGCTACTTCTGCATCCAGGCCCAGTACCATGGGGTGGTCCCCACGGGACACGTACTGGTAATGGGGAGTAAGAAAGCCCAGAGTCTGACTTGAATCCAGAGCCAGGTCAGAGGAGGTTCAGGGTAGGGATCCAGCAGTGGTCCTGTGCTCCTTGAGTGGCTTAGGCAATTTTGAGATTTTTTTTTTTTTGGAAACTAAAATGAATGAATAATCATTCATTAACTATCCCAGCCTTTAGGTGGGGAACATGCAGACACAAATCAGTGATGTCAGCTGGGATGGGAGGACGTCAGGGGCTGGGCTGATGCTCATGGGACTGCTACATCCTCGCCCAGCTGGCAGTCTCCTGAGGCTAGAGAGCCTACTGGGCAGGTGGGGTCCAGCCAAGGCTACCACGGCCTCCACTGGGCAGAGAGACACACATGGAGGCTGCAAGTTTTCCTTCCTAAGTTCTCGCTGCCACTGAGCCTCGCTGTGGTTGCAGCTCTGCCCCAAGCAGGCACCACCCCTGCCCCCATGCTCCAATTCATGTTTCAGGCCTTAAGGGACAACAAAAGAGTAAGAACTGGGGTCATTCAACCTCAAGATATCCCTATCCCCACAGCCATACCCCCTCATCTTGAGTCCCGGACCCATCTATGCTGTGGACGGAGATCAGGGCATTAACCAGCCTATCATCTACAGCATTGTAGCGGGTGAGTGAGGGCTAGCCCCACAGCACCTGGACCCTAGAGCAGAGGGACCAGACACCAAACTCCATCCCGAATTCTCCCAGGAAACACGGATGACACATTTATCATCAACAAAGACTCTGGCAACCTCACGATGGCCAAAAGTATCCCCAGCCCCATGATCTTCACCCTGCTGGTCAGGGTGGGTACCAGTACTGGATGACAGATGAGTCTCCTGTATTCCCTTGAACCCCAGCTGCAGCCCAGCTCCAATGAGTCCCATTAGTCACTCCTGTTTCCCCTGACTCCCCAGGCTGATCAAAATGATATGGCCCGCTACTCAATGACCCAGGCCATTGTGGAGGCTCGTGATGGAGAACTCCAGTTCTCTCAGAGCCTGTACCGTGGCACAGTGGTGCTTGGTTCTGAGACTGGTACAGAAGTGAAGGATAGGACCTCCCCTTCTGAGACCCTGAGGCTCCAGGCTCAGTACCCAGGCTTCCCGGTATGCAGTCCCTTCCCAACCACCTAGGAACTCTCTAAGTATGCCTGGACTCTGGTTCTCTGTGTGGGCAGCTTGGGATGGACAGTAGGGCACCCAAGCCCAGGTCTCACTACAGTCTCACCTAGGACCTCAACTCGGCTATCACATATCGAATCACCAACTCCTCAGATTTCAAGATGGACGAGGATGTCATACTGACCACTGTGGCTATGAAGCGTGCAGAAGTCATCTATGTAGAGGTGGAGTGGGGGATAAGGGGATCAAAGGTGTGGGGTAAAGAGGGACCCAAGAGGAACAAGCTCCTTTCCTGACCCAGGTAGAGGCTACCAGTACTGTGACTAAGGACACAGCCACCTCTGTTGTTGAGATCCAAGTGTCAGAGCAGGAGCCCCCCTCCACAGGTGAGCCCCAGGGCCCCCAAGCAGGGTGGCTCCTCCTCTGGGACAGGCATATTTGAGGACAGAGGCAAACCCAAGTTCTGTCCATGCCACCCCCAGAGTCCCCCACACCCCCAGAAGCTGGAGGAACAGCTGGGTCTTCAAGTAGCACCACTTTGGAAGCCCCCACGACCTCTGGGACCTCTCAAGGACCTGCTACAACCAGCCCTGGGGGAAGTGCTGGCCCATTCCCACCCTCAGCCACAACTCTAAGTCCCCCTACCTCTGCCTCATCTACACCTGGGGGGTTCCCTACTCTTGGAATCAGCACCTCCCCCCAGACAGCCATTCCTGGTGAGGGCTCAACACAGACCCCCAAACCAGAGACCTCTCAGCCAGTGGTCCCCATTACAGGAACAAGTACCACTTCTCAGCCAGTCACACCCAGTGGGGGCTCAACACAGACCCCCCAGCCAGGAACCTCTCAGCCAGTGGTCCCCATTACAGGTATGAGTACCTCTTCTCAGCCAGCCACACCCAGTGGGGGCTCAACACAGACCCCCCAGTCAGGAACCTCTCAGCCAATGGTCCCCATTACAGGAACAAGCACCTCTTCTCAGCCAGCCACACCCAGTGGGGGCTCACCAGAGACCCCCCAACCAGGAACCTCTCAGCCGACAGCCACTACGTCCACCAGGAGCCCCTCACCCTCAGGTAGTCCACACACACATTGTTTGCCCTGGAATCACTATCACCCTTCTTAACTCAGACAGGGGTTCCAGGGATGTGCTCTAGGACAGGGTCCACCCAGGCTAACCTGGCCTGACCACACTGGCCACCTCCAAGGAGTCTGTGTCTAGTCCCAGACAGATGGCTCCAGGGGGGCAGAATGGGGTGAGCTGAAGAAGGTATGGGGATACAGAAGCAGATTTTGGAGCCAGTGAGTCCCATGATTCCCAGGATAATGTATATTTAGAGCCAATAATTAGGGAGGTACAAGATAAAAATTAAGATTTTACGACTATCAGGTTGTGCTAATGTATCCCTTTAATTCCAGAACTAGGGAGGTAGTGAAAGGCAGATCTCTGTGAGTCCAAGGCCAGCCTCGTCCATATAGTGAATTCCAGCCCAGCTACATCTACACACAGAGAACTTATCTTTAGAAAAATAATTATGAACCAGTGGCAATGGTGCACACCTTTAATCCCAGCACTTGAGAGGCAGAGACAGGTGGATCCCTGAGTTTGAGGCCAGCCTGGTCTACAGAGGGAGTTCTAGGATAGCCAGAGCTATAGAGAGAAATCCTGTCTCAGAAAAATAAAAAGAAGAAGAAGAAAAATAATAATAATTATGGCTGGATGTAGTGGTGCATGCCTGTGATCCCAGCTAATGGAGAGACTGAGGCAGGAGGATCACTTAAGCCTAGGAATGCAGGGCTAACCTGGGCAACATACAGAGGCAATACTACTGAAAAACAAAACATAAAAAAATACAAAACACATACACACAAACACACAAAATCAAGATTGGGGAGATGACTCATCTGTAAAAGTACTTGCCTTCCAAGCATGAGGACATGAATTTGGTCCCAGAACCCACATAAACAGCTGAGTGTGGGGGTGTGCACTTACATTCCAGGGTTGGGAAGCCAGAGACAGGAATAACCCTGGAGATCCCTGACCAGACAGCTTAGTCAGCTACATGGCCAGCTCTAGGTCAGTGAGAAGGCCTGGGCTGACCAGATGGTCAGCAGATGAAGGGCCTGATGGCCTGCGTTGGATCCCTGGGAACTGCATAGGCCAGTGGAAGAAGAACACAGACTTCTGCAAGTTGTCCTCTGACTACAACATGCACCATGACATGCAGCACCAACACAAATACACACACTACATGAATAAAACATGCACACACACATATATACACATACACACAAAACACACAGTGCACAC
>CABHPP010123123.1:0-11851 GCA_902168425.1 Peromyscus attwateri
AAGGGGATTGCATTTTTGAGTTTACTGTGGCAGTAGTGTGATTTATGGTAGTTTTGCTATGGCAAGCTGTGTGTCAAATGTGGAATGGCAAATTCAAACGACCCCTTAAGAGCAATTGATATTAAAACATGAAGAAGGGTTTCTCAGTGTAGCTTTGCACCTTTCTTGGAACTCGCTTTGTAGACCAGGCTGACCTCCAACTCACAGAGATCTGCCTGCCTCTGCCTCCCGAGTACTGGGATTAAAGGTGTGTGCCACCACCGCCCGGCTCATCCTGAGATTTTTTTGTCTGGTTTGAATTTGTGCAGGTCTTGTGTATGCTGTCACAGTCTCTGTGGGTTCATATGTGTATTGGCCCTGTAGTGTCTGGAAGATACTCTTTCCTTGAAGTCAACCATCACCTCTGGCTCTTACTATCTTTCCACCTCTTCTTCTGTACAAATCCCTGAGACTTGAGAGGAAGGGTTTAATAAAGGCATCCCGTTTAGGGCTGAGTGCTTCAAAGCTTCTCTCTCTATATTTCGCAGTTGTGGATATCTATGTTAATTACCATATACTGCAAGAAGAAGCTTCTCTGATGAGGACTGAGTAATGCACTGATCTATGGGTATAGTAATGTCATTAGGAGTTGTTTTAGTGCTATATTCCTTTAGTAGAATAATAGTAGTAGGTTTTCATCCAAGGACCATGACCTACCTAGTCTCAGGTTCTTGGTCACTTTAGCAGTGTCAAGTCTTGGTTCCATTTCATGGAGTGGGTCTTAAATTCATTCAAAAAGTGGTTGATAGCTCTGATCACATTTGTGCCACTATAGTACCAGTTTATTTTGTAGGCAGGTCAATATTATAGGTTTCAGGATTTAACTGGGTAGTATTGAAGCAAAATGTAATCACTTTTATCTGATAGCATGTAGAGTACCTCCTAGAAGCATGAACACTAGTCAACGGGGGCAAAACTCCTAGTTGCGCACCAGCTAAATCTCTTCATGTTCAATGACATAAGTAATGATATTGTCTTTGGTCATACAGCTTTACTATTAGGTTGTGGAAGGTAACTAATAGCCTTATCAATAGCTTGTGATGTTGGGGGTTTCCTGAGACCCCTTTAGCCAATGACTCAACAAGTTGTAACTCATTTTTGCCATTGGGGGGTGGTTTGCTTTCTGATGTAAAATGTCTAGTTGAGGCATTGTATCTCCCACTATATGGTGACTCCATTTAAATTCCTTACATATATATTAGGAAGCTTCTACAGTACTAGGTCTCCATCTGGCTTTTCAAGAGGCCTTCAGTATTAGTTGTCTCTCCTCATATTCCCTCCTTTACCCTGCACTTCCCCTCCCCCACTCCTCACTTGCTCTTCCTCGTCTAGCTTCCCTTTTGTCTCTCTACAACACTGTATTCTATTTCCCTTTCTGTGGACAATCTACCTCTCCCCACAATCTCTGCCCTGGTCCCTTATTAGCTACCTAACCTTTGTGCTTATTTGCACCGAAGCACACATGGAAAACTTAAATGTTAACATCCATATGTATGAGAAGACATACAACATTTGTTGTTTGGGGTCTCAATTATTAAAATTATTTACCTTTCATTTGTACATTTTCTACCCATCATGTTTTCAAAAGCAGTAATGAAGGAGTTGACTTTTTAAATGGCTAACATCCCCCAGGAACATAAGGAATAAATAGGTGTGATGGTAACTTGAGGAGTCTAGAGTCCAAAGTGAAAGAAGGTATTCATTTTATTATGTGCAAAATCTGACATTTAGAACTCCAAAATATTATATTCGGCATAGAACTCTTAATGATCCTCATGGCACAGTCATTCCTCTGAATGGTGTCATTTACAACACAATTCTCAGCTTAGGAAATAAATGGAGGGGTGGGTAATGAGGCTTATATGGTGGTGAATGAGTCAAAGTATGATTAATATTGAGTCACTTTGATGTTCTCTATTGCCTGCCTTTCTCCCTGATGCCTTTTTTTTTCTTTATCTACAGTAAGTTGGCATGAGAATCAAATCTGCTAAACCAGTTTCTTGCATGAATTATTCTGTCAGGCTGCTAACAAATATATTTCCTCAACATTAAGGGAGACTTCTCACTGCCAAGATGGTGGTCTAATTTTGATTTAATTCCGGTTGATTGCCATTTTACTCTGATAAATGAGGAGGAAACCGGGTTTTTTAGATACTACCATCACCACAGTAGATGTTACAGGTTTTCCTACGTATCTATTTAGTTGTGTGTGTGCATGCACAATCCTCCTCTTTATAAAACACAAGAGAGTAAGTCTTACCGTCTTTCTTTTTGAATTATTCTGTTTCCAATAAAATTTCGTTTCTCTTAAACTTGTGTGTGTAAGGAAATCTAAGGAATAAACCCACAGGGATAAGCCTGGGGAAAGCAGTGTTAATTATTGCTAGACTAAAAGGCAGAGCTCATTTGCAATGAATGATTGATGTCAGAGCTAGCCAGACCAATGATATAAAGTTGTTCATATTAAAAATTATGGCTGTGGGGGCTGGAGAGATGACTCAGTGGTTAAAAGCCTGTACTGTCCTTGCAGAGGACCCGAGATAGGATCTCATAACCCATGTCAGGTGGCTCACAGCCACCTGTAACTCCTTCTTCAGGGACATTTGGTACCTCTGGCCTCTGAGGCATACTGCACTCACATAGTATCCTCCCTACACATAATTAAAAATGTTAAAAATAAATTTTTAAAAAATATGGCTCTTGTGGGAATCAAAAGGAACATCAACCATTGTTATCTCCTTGAAATGTGTCTTTCCCAATGTATATTGCCTTAGGCTTATTTCTAGATCCTTGCTATTTCTAATCTTACATAGTTTATAAATCTCCCTTCTTTCCCTTCGCCCCACTTTTGGGTTTGTTTGATCCCTGGGAGCCTGTTACCTCTTCAGGCCCAAGCCTTCTTGAGAAACAGCACCAATGCACATGCATTTACTCCAGCTGGATGTTTAGGATGCCTCTCTCTCTGTCATTCTCACATCCATTGTGCCAGTCCTGTAGTGTTTACCTGCAAAATGATACTTGGAAGCTGTTCACATTTCCACATATTCCTTCTGTCTCCCTTCAAATATAGGCCCTGAGCTTTGTAACTGTGGGTCACATCCCCATATAGGGCAATGTAACTGAATGTACAGGTCATGAAAAATTATAAACAGAAAAGGTCAATGAATTTACAATGCTCAAAATTTAATTCAAAATCAAGTTCTTAATGAATCTGAGATGTTTCTGGCAGCACTCAGGCATGTTGCTTCATTTGACTTGGTTCTGAGCACACAGATGTACACTCTACACTGCAAAATCCCTTGTGCTATGCAAATCCAACTGAGATTGCTGGAAATGTCCAGGCTTGCATTTGATAATATATAAGGTTTGAATTGCAGAATTTATACTTTTTAGTGTGCATTTTTTCTGCATTCATAGCAACATAATGATCTAATTATAGAAAACACAGACTTTTAGTATTTTTACTATCAATCCTAAGCATGTATCACGTTAGTATTTCTTTGGACTATCTGTTGTGCTAGTTCAGCTTTGATAGCTTCAGACAAACCAAAATCAATTGGGTAGAAACCGCAACTCATGAACTGCCTCCATCAGATTGGCCTGTGGGCATTTTTGGGGAACATTTTCTTCATTAATGATTGATGTGGGAAAGCCCGGCCCACTGTGGATGGTGTCCTCCCTGGGTAGGTGGGCCTGGATTGTAAAACAAAGCCTAAAAGTCCACAGAAAGAAATATAAACAGCATTCCTCCATGGTCTTGGCTTTAGTTCACACCTCCAGATTCCTGTCCTGCTTGTGTTCTGCCCTGAGTCTCCTCAGTGATAGACCATTCTCTAAGCCACATAAGTCCCTTTCTTTCCAAGTTGATTTTGGTCAGTGTTTTTTCACAACCACAGAGAAGCAAACTTGGGACATATGTTGTTAGAATGTTTAATTTTAAAAATTAGTGCTTGAGTTGCCAACTTGATTGAGTTTCATACAAATTGTTAAATGAGTTTTGGCTTAAGGTTAGAATATTATTTTCAATAGTTTCTGAAATGACCCATGACATCTTTCTGCCATCTTGTACTGTGTATTTATATAAAATGGCATTCTTAGCATTGATACTAATAAAATAGAAATATTAATAAACTCTGAAAAATATTGATAATGCTCTGAATCCTAAAATGTCAAATATTCAGCCAAGATCTATTTCTTTGTGCAAAAATAAACAAGCACTCTACCTCATTAGTATGCAAAATTGTTTTTGTCTTTTGTAAACGTTTGAGTTGTTTTAAAATAAATTTCTTCATGGTTTATTAGTAAGTGTTTGATTTATATACCTATTATGTATCTATATATTTACATACTATTATGTGTATCTGTATACCTAGGGTTGTGTAAAAATTCCATGGCTAAAGAGGGGTACTAGAGGAAGAGTTTAAGACCTAGGTCACCATTGTATCTTGCTTGAAATAGTGCAGTGTCCTTTCTGAGCCTTCCTTCTGGTCTTTCACATGACGTTGTCCTAGTTTATTGACTGAAATCCTCATGATCTCTTAAAAATTTAATTCACAGAATAGCATTGACTACCCTCATTTCATTCTCCTCAGAGATTCACGTTCCATCCAAAGTCTAATTCTTTCCAAAGAGCTTGCAGGTCCCTGTCTAAACTAGACTCTGCTCAAGTCTTCAAATTCATCTCCAGCTGCCTCCCCTCCTGCCCAAAAGTTTCTAGCTCAAACTCAAGGGCTGTTTTAAAACCCTAATATTGGCCCCAAAATAACCAGCTCCTTCTGGTTTATATACATTCCTTTAAGGCTTCTATATGGTGGCTCATCTTATCTCAAAACTTCTGCCTACATGTTTCATTTTCATACTTGTTTTTTATTTCAGACCTGAAATACACCTCCCTCTAACCTTCTGCGTTATGCACCTTTATTTTTTAACCTTCCAGACATTTTCTATACATGTCTCTAGTGTTCATGTTGTATTTTCTTCCTTTTCTACTATCATCTTAGCTCCAAGAAAACAGGCATCTCCTTCCACTTATTCCTGTGCAGATGGTACCTAGTACCATGTCTTATATGAGGCATCCAAGGAATGCCTTGGTGATTGAATGAGTGGATGAAGAACAGAAGGTTCCGACTGAGCAGATGACTAAAAGGTTTACACACCTGAAGTAGTGTTTTCTAAAAAAAGGGTTGTGGGGTGAAAATCTAAAGTTGTATCTGCTGTTTTTTTCTAACTGCTAAGACTTAGTGGTTTCTGCAAGGAGTTTTTATGTGTATGTGTTGGGAGTGGAAGGATAAAGTAAAATAACATAGATACTGAAACTCCTGATAGATTATCCAACTCCAAGTGATTGGTCCTAAACACATGTACCCAATAGTGACACTAAGTGGACTTAGGTTATGTGTGTGTTACTATTATGATTATAGAAGGGGTTATGATTAGAGGGGAAATGGTAGGAGACTTAGGAGGAACCGATGGGGGAGGAGTGGAAATTACATAAGTAAAACATCTGTATTAAGAATTTTCAGAAAAATATAAAAGCATTCAAAGTGCTCTTTCCTACATATTACTCTCACTTAGACCTGGAATATCCATGGGGGAAGTGCAGGGATTTCCATGTTCCCCACCCTATTCACATACCTCCATCCTGCCTTTAATATCCTTCATTCCAGAAGCTGACAGCAAAGCAGAAGCTGTGACAGGTCTGTGTGCAGAGTGCCATCCAGTAATTCCTGTACCTTTGTTTTCTTTTAATTGAAAAATATTAATTTGTGATATACAAGGTGATGTTGTAATACATGAACAGACTATGAAATGCTCGCATCAGAACCATTAGCATACGCAACCCCTCAAATAGTTACCATTGCTTCCTTGTGAGAATATTCAAAATCCCCTTCTAACTGTGTTGAAATATATGCTCTACTGACCTCACTATGTAATCATCTTCCAGAATTATGAGTAGAGTTCATTCCCCCAGAATATATTTTTATTGGCAGCAACCTTAGTTCAGTCTTTAAATCTCTTCATGGAAGGTTGTGGCTGCGTTTTAAATGCAACAATCACTACTGCCTGCATATACATGCAGTGACTGATTTTTAGGCCTAGAAATGCTGTACTGAAAAGATAATAAATATTAACTACTTGCTTCTGAAAGGAACAAACCTTCAGAGGACAGCATACTACATGATATATAGGTAGTGAATGAAAGTTAGGAAATCACATTTATTTATCTTCACATTTCTCTGCCTCCCTAACCCTCTCTGTCATCTCCAGTGAAAACTTAAGGTAGTTAATTCAGATTATAGTATCTAAATCATAGTACAGAGACATACATCTAATATTATAAAATCAACATATTAGGTTCTACTATATGCAAAGTACTTAATGTTTATTACCATATCCAGATTTCTGAAATAAAGTAATTTGATAGGTCATTAATTACATGAGTTTAAAATGGTGAGTTTTATTATTTTGTTAGTTTTTCTTAGACTTTTTTTCCTATAGACACAGTGGAAACTTCTATTTCTTTGATGAATTTTTTGTGGGGAGAACCCAGGGCCTCCTATATAAGGAGCTGTTCTTCTAGCTCCCTAGGAGCTTGCCTTTTCTGTTGAATTAAAACACAAACATTCATCTTCATTCATGGTTACTCTTTATTCCTCTGCCATCTCTGTATATAGAGGCCATCTGGGACAGAAGGTGCAGAATGGGAAGTAAGTAAGTGAGAGGAAATGTAAGTATACTAGATCACAATCAGTTGACCCCCATTGCTAAGCTTAGGAGGTGTTGGTCCATAGAAGAGGTGGATCTCCCTGAATGAACCAACATGAATGTTTAAATTTACTTTCATTAATTTATTTTCTTTGTGTGCATATGCAGGTAAAAAGTCAGCATCAAGTGTCTGTTTTGTTTTGTTTTCCAATGCAGGGTTTCTCTGCGTAATAGCTCTGGCTGTCCTCGGACTCACTTTGTAGACCAGGTTGGCCTCAAACTCACAGAGCTCCTACTGCTTTGCCTCTGGAGTGCTGGGATTAAAGGTGTTTACCACCACCACCCAGCTTTTTAGCATCAGGTGTCTTTACAGTCTCCATCTTAATTTTGAGACAGGTCTCTCACTGACCTAGAGCTCATTAATACAGCTAGACTGGCTGAACGAGCAAGTCCTTGGGCTCCTCCTGACTTTGCTCTTCCAGAACTGTCATGACAAGAATATGCCATCAACCTGGCTTTTTATGTGAGTACTGGGGATCTAAACTCCGATTTTGATGCTTGAACAGCAAACACATTACTGACTGAGCCATCTCCCACCCCCATGTTCTGTGAAATTATTTCCAGGGAGACATGAGCAAATGTCTACTTAACCCAGATAGGGAACTGACAACAGACTGAAATGTGGATACCACCAAAGTCCAACACCATGAACCTGTAGTATTTTTTTTGGAGGGGGGGAAATGTATAGGAATGTGGGTGAGGGGTTGCTTAATGAACCAGAAATGACTCAGAGACTGGTGTGTCATCAAAAGCCCAGTCCAGCATGGGAACCAGCTCTTGACAGCTGGAAACCTGGAGAGCACTGTCTAACTAGCAGGCAGCCAAAGAGGTAGGAGAATGTCTTCCTAGGTAGTTCTATTGGCCTAAGCCTCTTCCAGGCAGCTTGGCTGATCTGTATGTTTTCTTGGGAGCTTTCCTTGCCTCTATTCCTTCCAGGTATCTGGTGGTCTGAGCCACTTTTAGACATGCTTGGGAGTGGAGGGGTCTAGTATTTGGTCAGTTTGAGAGACTTTCTAAGTGTTTGAGTTGTTTACTTTTTGAGCTTAAGGAGTTCCTCTGAAAGATGGAATGTTCCACCACCACCACCACCACCATCCCACTCAGAAGATTCTGTGTCTTAAAGAGCTTCCCTCTAAGATGGAAGATTTCATCTGGGAGGAAATTGCTATGTAAAACTTTTTAAGCCACAGAATTATTGTCAAATGGGAGTACTTTCCTACTCCTACTGCTACGGTGAATTTATTGTCCTTTATCCATGCGAGTTTGAAGAATAAAAGGCTAATGTTTATGAAAGAGAGGTATGGACAGAAAGACATAGAAACAAAGGAACAGAATGACAGAATATGAATGAAGAGATGTAAACATGAATGTAAGAAACAAAGGTTTGTATTCTAGGTTGGTTGTCAATGATCTTGGACATCAACTCTCCAGGTCTTGCACTTCTTGGTGCTTGTATTTTCTTACATGCCAAGCAAGTATAATAGTCATATGTATTCTCCCTCTTGCTCAGCTTAGGGCATCATAGAATGAAAGGTCCTATGTAGGGCTGCTTGGAAAGCATGAAATAGTCTTTTCAGATGAAAGAGAATGTTATCCAAACACAACTGCTACCTCTGCAGATTTTTTTAGCATAATATTTACTTTTGGATTTTATAATTAGGATAATTATTTGAAATTGGGAAATAAAATTTAGCTTTAGAATTAGAAGCATTTAGGGAAAGTGTGGTCTCAGAAGCCAAACAGATTAATCTTTAAATCCTGACTCTGCCCATCACTTCCTAAGTAAGCATCATTGACCATTTTGAAAAGGCTCTGAATTCCACTTTAATGAACTCAGAGAACCACAATGAAGCATAAATGAGGCAAAGAATTTTGCATATTGCAGAACACAAAGTAACTATTTAATTCATATCAATAGTGGTCCAGCTACTGTGACTGTGACAGTGACTTAGGCTGTCAGTCTGGGGCTAAATTTTTCCATTTTTTTTCAGAAGCTTAGGACCCACACAGCTTTTACAACTAGGACTGAGAATTAACTTTTTAGTTCTGTTTTCAATTTCCCTTCAGGACGATTCAGAGTCCCTCATGTATCAAAGTCTGATACCAAACAGTATTTGAAGAGAAAACAACCAGATCTATCAAAGTTTTTGCTTCCTGAGACATGTCAGATAGTAGTAGAACCGGGTAAAGTTTGGCTTCAGTCGACTGAAATTAGATGACTTGAGTGAAGGAAAAATGTACACACTGGAGTGTGAGACAGGCAGGCAGAGCTAGTAGAGGATTGTGTTATTTTTATGCTGTTAAATGCAAGCTCATTTAAAGGGTATGGCAATTTAGCCCAGAGACTAATTGTTTTTAAATGATTCATTTACTTGTTGATTATAGAAATCAAGGCATTACAGCAATTTAAATGACAATGTGTAGTGTGGTGAAGGTATGAGGCACTTGGCCCTAATATCGTGGCATCCAACTATGTCCTGAAGTTTTCCGAGATGGTGACTAACTTAATGAGTGTTCATAGTTTGATTGTGTTAACCATCCCAGAAAAAAGTGGTTTCTAAATGCCTTGTTATTTAACTCATTGAAAGTTCAAAAACGCTGTGTGATATTGAATTGCAACTAGGCATATAAACTTAGGCCATGTGTCATGTTTTCTTTTCAACCATTGCCCAGTTTTGTTGTGTGAGCATATGGACGTCAGTGATAGAGTTAATTCCTAATAGACGTAACTACATAGTTCTTAACATTCTTCAGTGTGATGAGTGTGGTTTTACTTGTTCTCAAGAAAAGCACTTTACAGCACTTCTATGAAACCTAACGTGCACTTTTCTGATACCAAAGAGGAAGCTTAGAGAATAAGAATTTGATCTGGGCTCTTTTGGTGACTGCTGTATTTTAAGTTAGGTTTACTTCTGTGAATGACCAGATACATGTGTCCATATTTGCACAGATTGAATGACTTGAATAGTTGAATGGGAGAATTTTAATACTGACTCTTTTGAAAACTAATAAGCACCTACAAAGAATGGTGATTTTCCTGTCATTAATATAAGCCTCTATTATCTGCCAATAGCTAGCCTGTGATTTCAAGAGCTATTTACCATTGTTCTTAGTCAGTGAATGAAGGGGAGCCTTACTTAAAAAAGGAGAATGCTTATGTTATCATCTAAGTGACATTTTAGCAAATGAATATTTTATGGGCTAACCAGGTTTCCCTATTATCAATTATTATTTCTGGAATTAATTCACTCTGATTTCATAATTTATGACAATGGAAATAAATTTTCTGTTTTAGAGCTTGAGAAAAATAGAAAAAAGTTACAACATATACATTACCAAAAAATTTAATGTTATTAGTTACCTATGAAAAACACTACTGTTGTATATTTTATACTGTTGATGCCAATGTTTTATATTAAATGCTCATTTCGCATCTGACGGCTAAAAAAGCTTTATATTTCCTCATGCATATTCTTGCTATAAGATTGGAAAGTGCTAGCCGAATTGGTAGATATGAACATTCTGACCTAAAGTCATTGTAGATGGGTTTTCAATTTCGAAGAAATATCAAAATTGTCCAATAGTATTAGCCAATCAAATTTTTACCTTTAAAAAAGTGTCAGCTGGTCATGTTAATTCTCAGCCATCTTATACCTGTAGAGTAGACCCAAGAAGACTGTGCCAGAGAAAGGATACATTCTAAATAGGATCTTAACTAAGTGGCAGCCGGAGAACTATTTCAAGAGACTTTATTTATTTATTCTCTGATAGGTGATTGTTCAAATATATCATAGCAGATAGGTGGAGTTATCTTTCTGAATTGACTCCCAGAATTAGAACTGCCAGGAGGTCTTGCTAGGACTACATCTGATTGAAAAGGCTGTGGATTGTCAAGAGGGATAGGACTTGGGAGTTCCTAATTGCAGAGACTGTATTCTAGGATGCAGTGAACTTGAATTGCATTGATCACTTTTCCTGATATCTGAGCCCAAAGCTGACCATTGAGGACTAAAGAGATTGATACATTGTTTTCTTTAAATGGTTGATTATAGAAGTTTTGTGTTCAGTTATTAGATTGTTTTGGCTGGTTTCCATGCTTAGAGAGAACTTAATGGCTGCAACTATTTCAGTGCCTAGACTGAAATACTGGAGAATTAGATGTAGTTCATACTCTGCTGGGGAAGGCTGCATGTGGCATCATTATCATTGCCTTGGACGTCATGGAGGGTACTCTGTCCTAAAAACAAGAGTGAAGATTTCAGGCTTCCGGAGATAGTTCTTAAAACCACAGAGAACATTTTATTTTGTTCTTGGCATGTGAGAATTGCCTGAAAGTCCTTTATTCAAGTTCCTATGGGAAAGGCCTAAAATGTCTGTTAAAAGCCTGGGCTTTGGATATCACTTCCTGACAAGATCAGTTTGGAATTCTGTCTTAGGTAAGGTTACTATTGCTGTGAGAAACACTATGACCAAAGCAACATGGGGAGTAAAGGGTTTATTTGGCTTACACATCTACATCACAGTTCATTACTGAAGAAAGTCAGGACAGAAACTCAAGCAGGGCAGGAATGTTGGAGGCAGGAGTTATGCAGAGACCACTGAGAAGTACTACTTACTGGCTCAATCTTCATGGCTTGCTCAGCCTGCTTTCTTATAGACACAGGGCTATGAGCCTAGGAGCGGCCTCACCCACAATGAGCTTGGGCCCTCCCCCATCAATCACTAATTTAGAAAATGCCACACAGGCTGGCCTACAGCCTGACCTTATGGGGGTATTTTCTCAGTTGAGGCTCCCTCCTCTCCCGTGGATCTAGCTCGTGTCAAGTTGGCAGGAAATTAGCCAGACAAACTAGATCACACAGAGGCCCAAAATTTCCATCTTGCTGTGATGCAGAGATAGATTACTTGTGATATTTTTATTGACAAAGAGTGTCATTTGACAAAATCTGTGTGGAGGTATCAATGATAAGTCCTAGGTCTTCTATTGATCAGCATTTATCTATCTATCTATCTATCTATCTATCTATCTATCTATCTATCTATCTAT
>CABHPP010123123.1:11861-37461 GCA_902168425.1 Peromyscus attwateri
TATCTATCTATCTATCTATCTATCTATCTATCTATCTATCTATCTATATCTGTCTGTCTGTCTGTCTCTGCAGCATTGGAGATTAAAGCCAGGGTTTCATTAATTCTAGCACTCTAACTCCGAACTTCACTTACAGCCCAATAAATTTGTTCCAAGCTGACACAGGTGCACATGTGAGGCCTAGAGGAATTTTCTTCAGAGACTCAAAATTTAGTGATCTCCGTCCAAAATGAAACTTGAGAAACATGTATCCCTGGAATGCTCTGGCACTCTGTACTGAGTACTTGGGAAATTTGCATGGTTGTCAGAGATGGTCTTGGAGTTCCTTGTTTTACCATTTCTGTATTCATATGATAGGTCAATACCACTCTATATGAGGGAAATGCCTTTGATAAAATGAATTTACTCTAGATAAATCTCTGGTATTTGGGGAAATATTTATGAATTAATATATATGAGAGTCAGTAAGAAGGTACCACTAGCCTTTGTGAGGTCACAGTGAGAAAGATGGTTAAGCATGCAAACTTCTTGAAGACAACTTTTGCATCTTGTTTTAAACTCTGAAAAGAAGCAATGCAATTTTGGCCTGAAAACAAAGTTTCATGCACATGGGAATTTAAAAATAAGTCAGAACACCAGAAATCATGCAGTGGAAGGACTCTGCCTCAGAAACAGGACTTTTAAGATAAAGACATCTTGAGATTCTTAATACCTTCCCATCTATCACCATCACTTTCTGAAGTGAAAATTCCTGCCATTAGTGCTTGCAGGATGTCAAGAATATAAAAGCCAACCTCCTGAAGAATCAGATCCCGGATGCCAATCACGGCCTGAGATCATTAGTTAAATGGAAAACAGATTAGTTTTATTTTCCTCAAAGTAGCTACTGTTTATGATTTACTTTTGAAATGATTTTTTTTAAACCAAAAAAATGCATGCCCATTCTAAACTTCAGAAACAGGGAAACTATAAATGTAGAAAAATAGAAAGAAAAACATAATTCTGTCACAAAAGGCCACAAAGTCAAAATTTTGTTGGTTTCCTCTTGATATTGTTTGAAGTCATGATTGGCCAATTTGGTACATTCCTCATATTGCTGCTCTGCAGTCATTGCTACTTTCAAATTTATCCCTCACTGTTTACTGAACAAAATTTTGTATCGTCATTAGGCTTTACATAGAAACCTGCTACATGTTTTTTTTTTTTTAATTCTTCTTCTTAAAAATGGCATCTTACAGATGATACAACGGAAATTCAGAAAAGTAAGGAACATTTTAGAGCCAGCCAGGCTATCTCTCTGAAGGCCTAACTATATGTAACTCCAAGGCCTATTATTTTTATGATATTCATTACACTTACATTTATCCTAAAACAATTCTGCATAATGCTTTTTCACATAAAATATCACAGCTCTCTCTATGCCTCTAATATTATGCATAAATGTGTTTTAATATTTTTTAAAATGAGATTAATGTAACTACATCTCTCCCTTCTCTTTCCCCCCTAAACCCCCAATATACCTCTCTTTGCTTCCTTCCAAATTCATTTTTAATTGCAGTACAGCCATCCATTTTCAGAGTTTTCCATAGAAATAAAGTTGTAAGTATTTTTAGTTTTATGTATGTCTCTTTAATGTTTAAACTCAAATCCCTGTGAAGCACAGTGTGTGAAGATCAGGCCAGTTCGTCACAGCCTAGATGAGAAGTCACACAGAAATGGAGGCGACAGCTGATACTTCAGCCAGTAGTTCCTATTGCAGGGCATTTCTCTGAGAACCAATGTGTGTTATCAGAGTCAGTGTGAACAAAGGCCAGCTTGTGTTCACATTTTACAAATTCAAATCATCCGATATAAAATTCCAAGTATGCTTCTCCACATGTCCTTTAATGAAAGTCCTTTAATGAAAGGACTCAGCTTTCATTAAACCCAGTTTCCGACTTCTACTATAATTGTTTCCCTCTTGACAAGCTATTTCTTGGCACAGCTTTCTCTTTGTTTTTTATACCCATAGTAAGTGGTGTGGAACTTCTTATCCCTCAGTGAATAAAATTATCACACTTTTTTAAGTTCTGCAAACTTCTCTTATAACCACTGAATCCCAATTGCAAATTTTGTTTATATCTTTCCTACTATCTGTTTTTAATTCCAGTTTTAAATCATATGCTTTTTGAATATCCTGTTCAGCATAGTTTCATCTGTCTAGTTAGTCTAAATGAAGATACGCATAGAAATAATGTTTTCTACAGAAAGAAGACATTCAGATGAAAGGTTATCACATTTCTGCCAGTTGTTTCAATGAGATAATTAAGAATCTACTCCTTAAAAAATCTTCAGCTAGACTATTTCTTGAGCACCCATACCACAAATGGCATTAGTAGTAGAAATATGGTGTACAGAAAAGAGCAAATTAAAAACATAAAGTCTAATAGATGACGCATAGAAGATTATGAATTTTCTTTTATAATATATAGAGTAAAAGTTATTTCTTTTATAATTTTGTAAACATAATTGGTATCTATTTTTAAATCAAATTATAAATTTTAATTTAATATTCATCTCTTGGTTTTTCCCACAATCTTTGTAGATTAAAACATTGGGAAACAAATTGAAACTATATGCTTGTTGCTTGTGTGTTGATCATTTACTTAATTATAGTTTGCTTGGAGGAAAACTTCTTGTCCTCTTTCTGCTGTCACCATGCCTTGTGTTCATGTCTTTCAAGAAGATTCATCGGTTGTGTGTCAGAGAACTGCATGGCTCCACTGAGCCTTGATAACTATGAAAGAGTGGTTGGCTGCGTCAGTAATTCCTCCCTCTCTTGCCTTAGGTCAAAGGATCTTATAAAGGAGGCCATCCTTGACAATGACTTCATGAAGAACTTGGAGCTGTCCCAGATCCAGGAGATTGTGGATTGTATGTACCCTGTGGAATATGGCAAAGACAGCTGCATCATCAAGGAAGGAGATGTGGGATCACTGGTGTATGTCATGGAAGGTATGGTCAGTAACCTGCTCTCCTCTGCCACTCATTCCTTCCCAATCTTCTCAGCTTCACAAGGATTGCAATGTATTCTGTGGAACAATGCCTGTCTTCCTTCTTTCATGGGGAAACAATTTGCAAGGAGCTGAAATACTACTAGGTACCGTGGTTGACTAATTGTATGAAGTTTTGGTGTTTAGGATATTAATCTAAGGATTCCATATGCTTTCACAGCTGGAGAAAGTCGATAATGTGAAAACAATACTCTTTGGTAACTGAATGACACTGCACACAATCACACTCCTGAACATGCTGACAATCTATCAATGATAACTCAAGATAATTGAAAGTCTTTTAGGTCAGATAATCAGTGTCTTCAACTCTACCTTAACATTTAATACGTGACTAGGTTTCCTGTTATGATTCTTTTGGATAAAGATGATGTTTTCAGTCACTTGCATATATATCACAGAGACAATGAAGCCCGAATGGCATATTAGCTGTCTAATTAATTAGAAGGTTTCACAAAACCTTCAGAAACTGAGATAGAGATTGTTTTTGATGAATAACTTAGCCATTAACTATGTAGATATATTTTATGCCTAAGTAAATTTAATAATGATTGTTTCTAATTTGAAATTTATAATGCTGTATTTTACCTTTTTTTTGAATTTATTTTATTTTATTTTACAATATAATTCAACTTTACATATCAGCCATAAATTCCCCCTTTCTCCCTCCTCCCGTCCCGCCCCCCTCCCCCCGGCCCGCCCCCTCCCCCCGGCCCACCCCCCATTTCCATCTCCTCAAGGGCATAGACTCCCCCGGGGATTGAGATCGACCTGGTGGAGTCAGCCCAGGCAGGTCTAGTTCCCTCCTCCCAGGCTGAGCCTAGGGTCTCTACTAAGACCCAGGTTTCAAACAGTCAATTCATGTACTGAGCACAGGGCCCGGTTCAAATGCCTGTATGCCTCTTAAACAGATCAAGCCAATCAACTGTCTCATCCATTCAAAGGGCCTGATCCAGTTGGGGGCCCCTCAGCCATTGGTTCACAGTTCATGTGTTTCTATTCGTTTGGCCATTTGTCCCTGTATTCCATCCATCCCTGGTCCCAACAACTCTTGATCACATAAACCCTCCTCCTTCTTGCCTATTGGACTCCCGGAGCTCCACCCAGGGCCTGACCGTGGATATCTGCATCTAGTTCCCTCTGTTACTGGATGGGGTTTCTAGCACGACAATTAGGGTGTTTGGCCATCTTATCACCAGGGTAGGTCAAATCGGGCTATTTCTCGACTATTGCCAGCAGTTTATTACCTTTGTGGAAAGAATATGAGATGATTTCTGAACTGCCTGAGAAGAAAGTGAGTCCAGAAATGCGTGTGCTATAAGCTATTTGGTTTATTAGGTATGGCCAGTGTTTAGTCCAGAGCATTCATGTTGAGTGATTCCTGACTCTTACAGCCTCTTTCTAGGTTATAGGTCATTAAGATAAAATGTGCACTGGGGCAAGTCATACTTTCTCTGAGGTTCAACAACCCAATTTGTAAAACAGGAGATCCTCATAGCAGCATCCAGAGATGTTGCTGATTACCACAACTGAAAAAGTTTGAAAAGGCTACTGGATTTAATAGATAAAGGTTAGGAATGTTTCTCATTAAACTAAAAGCCCCAAATAGTGTTTTTAACCCAAAATATCGTTATTATCAACATTGATAACATCTGTGGGTTTTTGCCCATTTTATAGGATTATAAGGAAGTTAAATAAGATAACTTATATGAATATTTGATGTAAAGAGTAACACATAATAAAATAATAATGTCTTATTTGTTTCTATTAAGTACTTGAAAGTATACTTGAAAGTTATGTGTTCCTTTGTGCTTTACCTTTAAAATTTTTCTTCATATTATTCTGGAATATTCAGTTATTACATAGTAGTGTCTATCATCTTTTCTTTTAGCATTTCACATTTTGCTTCCACATTATAAGCTTCTGCTCAAGGCTGAAAAGGTATAAATATTCAGCTATGCTTTCTTCTGATAAAACCAAAGCACAGTAAGCACAAATATAGATATTATGCACTTGGTAGAGAATTGTGGGGATAGGAATGGATTTACAGGGTAGGTATGTTGTGAGACAGTGAGCAGGAAGGATAGGAAAAAACTGGAAGAAATTAATAGGGTCCAAGTACAGATTATGAAACTAGAGGCATTCTCCTAGAAATGATTAAAGTTAGGCCTCACAGTAAATGTGCCAATGATTTGATTAGTCAGATTTGTACTAATAAGGTATCTATGTAGAGCACAGCTACTGTATAAAGCAAGCTGCACTTTTGGTTTGATTGTCTTCAAATTGTAACCATTAGCATTCCACTGCAGCAATAAAAATTCAAAACTTGTGGCTTAAGTTTTCTTTCATCTTGAATATTTCATAAAAATTAGATTACCATAAGACCTTACAAATAGGGGAAAAACACATTTTTTCATTCCCTTCCTTTCAAAGTGTAAGTGTTTTACTTTAAGATATATGATTTATTGATTGTCTAGAACAATGTCCACTATACTGAGCATGCTTATTTAAACACTTTTCATATATAGAGCTCATCTAATATTCAGAATGGTCATGCATGAAGTCTAAATTTATTGTCTGGTTTTATGGTAGAGGGACTGATAATTAATGAGGATATATTATTTTCTAGGTCAATACTGGTAGTTAGGCAATCTTGATTCAGCACTTAAGCACTTAACTATGAGTGTGTGTCAAGGCTCTATAGGGAAACAGAACTAACTAACTAACTAACTAACTAACTAACTATACACACACACACATATATGATAGCTATTATATATTGTTTATTTAGACATAAATAGATAATTATATTTATATATGTATATGTATATTTGTGTGTGTGTGTGTGTGTGTGTGTGTGTGTGTGTGTGTGTGTGTGTATGTATGTGTAGTGAGAAAGAAGTTTATCTTGAAATGGGCTCATGGGGTGGTTGTCCAAAATGCTCAGGGCTGCGATTGCTGAAGGTTGTCTGCTGTAGAATTCCCTCTCCTGTGCTGATAGACCAGTCTTTTGTCTATTTAGGTCATCAGCTGATTGAGGACTTCCACTCACATTTTGTATGACATTAAGCCTAACTCAAAGTTTACTCCTAATATTACTCTATAACATACCTTGAAAGAAGTGTCTAGGATAACAATTAAGCATGTGTCTGGTATCCTTGGAAGCCAAGTGGATATCACAAATCTATCTTATGCCAACTTGGTATTGTAGTTGTTTTTTTTTTTTTTTTTTTTTTTTTCTCTTTTGGCTCTATATTCTTCAGGGGTCCTGCCACCCAGCTCCCAAATAAATCAAACCAAGTCTTATTCTTTCTTATGAATGCTTGGCCTTAGTTTGGCTCGTTTTTTGCTTGCTTTTCTTAAATTAAATTACACCATGTACCTTTTGCCTCTGAGCTTTTACCTTTCTCTATTTCTGTGTCTTTTCTCTCCTTATTCCGTGTCTGGCTGGGTGGCTGGCCCCTTCTTTTCTTGACCCTCATTCTCTCCCCCCAGCTCTCTCCTCCTATTTTTTCTCTCTGCCTGCCAGGCCCACCTATCCTTTCTCCTGTTTTGCTATTGGCCGTTCAGCTCTTTATTAGACTAATCAAGTGTTTTTGACAGGCAAAGTAACGCAACTTCACAGAGATAAACAAATGCAATGTAAAAGAATGCAACACATCTTTGCATCATTAAACAAATGTTCCACACCATAAACAAATGTAAGGCATCTTAAAATAATATTCCACAACATGGTATATCTAATACATAGCAGTATTTAATCTTCAAAGATAATGAGCATCAAGCTCATATTCTGACATAAGGAGCTACCCTATACAACTGAAAATGAATGGACTCTTTCCCCAGAAAAGGATCAAAGTCTAGTCAGAATTTTCTTTGGGCTGCAAACCAGCTCCCAAATAAAGACGCAGAGACTTATTATTAATTATGAATGCTCGACCTTAGCTTAGGCTTGTCCCACTAGCTCTTTTAACTTAATTTAACCTGTTTCTATTCATCTACATTTTGCCTCAGGGCTTTTTACCTTTCTTTCATTCTATGTGTCCTATTTTCCTGCTTCCTCCCTTTCTGTCTGCCTGGCCCCTGGCATCTCCCTGGTGTCTCTTTTTCTTTCTCCCTCTCTCCACTGCCCCCAGCCTAGATTCTGCCTCCTAATTATTATCCCTGTCTGGAAGTTCCACCTAGACCTCCTCCCTCACTATTGACCATTCAGCTTTTTATTAGAGCAATCAGGTGCCTTAGATAGGCAAGGTAAAGCAGCAACACATCTTTACATAATTGAAAAAATACAACACATCTTTAGTTAAACAAATGTTCTGCAACATAAACCAATGCAGCACATCTTTACTTAGTTAAACAAATGTAACACATCTTGGCATAGTTAAATATTCTGCAACAAAAGTCCTTGGGTGATGTTCCCTTATCTTGATGATATCTTGTAACTTAAATATTATGATGCAAAATAAACAACACTTAAATACTATGATGCAAAGTTAATACCTCATAGGTTAAGGAGAATTAGAAAAACAAATATTTTCTCATACATGTATATTTATGTACAACAAAATGGGTAAAAAAATACTCATCAGAGAATATATTACTTCCTCTAATAAAGATAAATATACATTTTCACCACTGCCTCAAGCTAATTTGAATAAATTTTATTTATCTTCTTTTCATTGTTAGATTGACTAAATAGCATATCATCATAATTACCCATTACAAACCCTGTTTCAATTGTCCTTTTAAAAACAAGATGTTAAGTAATATATTAATATTCAGAGTCATGGACATTGCATTTATGCTAATGATTGTCTTTAATAAACTCAATAAAATGACCATAATCATATAAACTGATGCTAGCCTTTCTCTAAACAGAAATTAAAATCTAATCAATATAATTTTTGTTGATCATGTACTTTTATCTTTATGTTAAAATGATTTAAAATTAAAAACTTTGTCATTAAATTTTTACAGATTTTAATTGAGAAAATGTTTTATTGCATAATTAGGTTTTTTTAAGCCAATACATTCAATCTTCTCAAAGCTTACACAGCAATGTTCTTGATATAGAAGGAGTCTTTTCATCTGTGAACATTAATATTTATAAAGAGTATAGTATGCTACAGTAAATGAATTGGATCTGAAGGATCTCTCACAAGCTTACTATCAAGATGTTCATGAAAACACTCGATGAATTGACAAAGAAAATCAGCCCAGTTTTCAAGTTTCTCTGTAAAGAAATGATTCTTTCAGACACTTAAAATTACAACCTAGTAAAATTATCACTTTCAAATTTCATCAAGAATTGTTTGGAATAGTATAGGTTTAAAGAAAAAACTACCTAAGGCTCCTTTGACATCTAAAATATATAAATGGTTTAGCATATATTGTATAGCTTGTTTTCATAAAGAAATAGATTCTGACCTGATTTATGATGTTCTATCTGTTAATACTCATTGTCTTCTTATCATAAAGGTAAACCTCAGTTTACCCTCATTTAAAATAAATTTCTGATTTAGCAATTGCAAATACAAAACATATAGTCTTTAGGAATATAATGTGATATTTGAGTAGTGGGAACAGCTAATTTTTAGTCTGCTGAAGTGTTTGATTTGTTTAGAGATGGCTTTTGCACAACCTTATGGTTTTCCCTGTGGAAGCAGATTGCACTTTCATTTTAATCACAATGATGCATAGTGTATTTTGAGAATTACCTATTTAAGTTCACTGTTTCAGTGGAATCATGGGATTTTATGAGATATTTACTGATTACAATAACTTATTTAAGTACTCCCTTGTCAGATACTGTTTAGTCACTTGCTAATTATTAAACTTTCTGTCTTTATAATGAATGATACTATGAAACTATCTAACTATCTATGCATTGGTAGACAGAAAAACTGATGCTTGGGGAGGTTAGATCACTTGAATAAAATTATTGCATAAGGATATTGAAATATGAAGCTGAGCCCTGGATTTCCCATACCCAAGTACTCAGTAGTGCTAACTTAAGAACAGATTAGAAATATAAGAATAAGTTTTTATGAATATCCCAATTCATAGACTCACAAAAGTTGCACATTATCAAACTACATGATGAAAAATGATATTATTGCAAGAAGGTAAAATGTCTGCCAAGGCTGAGTATCAATGGTTCATTATGAAAGCATCTAGAACTTTTCAGATCTTCTGCCATTCAGGCTCCCTGGCTAGTCTTGGACACTCGGCTGTAAGCTAAACTCTTTACAGACAATCTGGAATTCATTTGTCTCTTCCTTAGTTCATCTATTCTCATGGAAGAACTCTGTGATTTGTCTTAATTCTTAGTTCCCCTTTGTGTACTTTCTGTTTAGGATCAAACTCTTTGAACACTGGATTTTCTATCTAAAATCAATAGCATCTATTTTATTTTCACACATTTAAATTTTAAAAACTCTTCTCAAGAGCCACTTCTTAGCTTACAGCAGAAAGGACTGTTGGACTGGACCTTTGCACACTATCTTTAAGCAGTATCTGGTTATCCGTAGCTGTTCTCACAGGGTGACCTCACTTGGTTTGATGCATTTTTGGCAAATTCACAGATGTGGGTCTGCATACACTACATATTCTCATAACTATTTATTATTTTCATGCTGGGATCCTCCATGATAAACTTACACACTTCCCACTATCACTGCTAGTCCCCTCCAAAATTTTTATTCTCTGTCTGGAATTAAATGAATTAAATGTTGTGAATACTGACATTCAAAGAGGGATTTTGTATGAAACTGGACATTAATGATAAGTCTCCCTTTCAGTTAGCATTCAAAATGCTTACTGAGTGTAGGAGGGACTTGAATATATTTTCATATGGAACAGTTCTTAGTAAATGTAGCAAGTGAGACAGACCATTTTATTTACTGACATCAGGTGTTGCCTTTTGGCCTTAGTTTTCATGTTCATCCAGAAGCTACCTTTCTTTAGAACAACTGAAATGATGTTTTATAATTCCTTTAGAGAATCACACTTGTAATATTTATGCAAAAGACCACATTTATGAACGACTTATACAAAAGCAAAACAAAACATATATTTATGAAATCTGATAAACAAGGAGATTCTTAGATACCAAATGTGCATTTTTGAAAATAATATTTCAGATGTGGTAGCAGAGTTTGAGACAGGGAGCTGAGGTATTTATATGGCACATGGAATAAATATCATGTTCTTTGCAGTACCAAGTACAAAAGAGCTTTAATATACTAGAGCATATTCAGGAATTATAACATACATTTACAAAAACTGGCAATATTTTGCCTATATATGGAAAATTTGGGAAGAAAATATAAGTTCTTAAGTGCTTAAACTGCTCTCATATGGAAATGGAATTATTTTGTATGATTCTAGATAACCAAAGGAAAAAAATGCAAGCTACAAAGACATTTAAATTGAGTCAGCTGGAGAATCAATAATCTACTAATTAAAATGTTCCAAAAGTGAAATGAGCAGCTTTATGTGATGGTGAGAACTTATCTCTGGAGACATTTGAGCAGTGATTATGTAGCACCTGCTAGGAGAAACTGTGTGGGTGGAAGAGGGACTCCCATGTCTAAACCCCATCACATCTATTGTATCCTGTCCCAAACTTGACAATTCTGAACCTGTAGCTTTGTGGATCAGCATTCTCCAAGTTAACTGGTAAGATTCCATAGGTCAAAAGACATAGGGATTGCCCAATGACAGAGAAATGGATGAGATCTACTTGAACAACCTGGACATGAGTGGGGGTAATGAAGAGCAAGGTTCGAGGAAATGAGAGCTTAGGGGAGCGGGAGATCCCAGCTGGATCAAGAACAGAGAGGGAGAACAAGGAATAAGAGACCATGATAAATGAAGACCACATGGGAATAGGAAGAAGCAAAGTGCTAGAGAGGCCCACGGAAATCAACAAAGATACCTCCACAATAGACTACTGGCAATGGGTGAGAGAAATCCCGAACTGACCTACTCTGGTGATAGGATGGCCAAACACCCTAACTATCATGCTAGAAATCTCATCCAATGACTAAGGGAAGTGGATGCAGAGTTCCACGGCCAGGCCCCAGGTGGAGCACCAGGAGTCCAATTGGCAAGAAAGAGGAGGGTTTGTATGAGCGAGAATTGTTGAGACCAAGACTGGAAAAAGCACAGGGACAAATAGCCAAACTAATGGAAACACATGAACTATGAGCCAATAGCTGAGGAGCCCCCAACTGGATCAAGCCCTCTGGATAAGTGAGACAGTTGATTAGCTTGAACTGTTTGGGAGGCATCCAGGCAGTGGGACCAGGTCCTGTCCTCAGTGCATGAGCTGGCTGTTTGGAACCTGGGGCTTATACAGGGACACTTGGCTCAGCCTGGGAGGAGGGGACTGGACCTGCCTGGACTGAATCTACCAGGTTGAACTCAATCCTCAGGGGAGTCTTTGCCCTGGAGGAAATGGGAATAGGGGGTGGGCTGTGGGGAAGGCGGGGCGGGGTGGGGGAGCAGGAGGGGAGAGAACAAGGGAATCCGTGGCTGATATGTAAAATTAAAGGCTGATCTCAAACTTGAGAGCTCCTGTAGCACGAATTGTTAGAAGGTCTTATTAATAAAAACAAACCTGGAGCTCGGTATTGGGGTGAATGCTGGAATGTCAGAGAAGCAGAACAAGCCACAGCCACCTAACCTTGCCAGTTCCTGAGCTGATCCTGTTTCCTCAGACTGGAAGCCTCTGAGTCCTCATCCAGAATGAATCTCAGCTGAACTGCTGCTCAAAAGCCTGAAAGCTTAACCAGCTCTAGTTCTTGGTTTTCATGCCTTATATACCTTTCTGCTTTCTGCCATCACTTCCTGGGATCAAAGGCTCTTGTTACCATGCCTAGCTGTTTCCAGTGTAGCTTTGAACTCACAGAGATCCAGACAGATCTCTGCTTCTGGAATGCTAGGATTAAAGGTGTGAGTGCCACCATTTTCTGGCCTCTATGTCTAGTGGCTGTTCTGTTCTCTGACCCCAGATAAATTTATTAGGGTGCATGATATATTGGGGAATACAATATCACCACATTTCCCCTTTTTTGTCTAAAATAAAAAAGCTTATAACTAATATAAGTATAACTATATCCAATAAGTATATACAATATATACAGTCAAGAATTACATTAACTATGTCTAGTCCATTTACATTTGACAGATTCAGACAAAAACTCCATTAATATATATTAACAATGTCCAGTCCAGTAACATTTGATAAACTCAGACAAAAAAATTTCATTACTTATACTATTTAAAACAAGTAGTTCCTTTTTAAAAGTAGATTCAATAATCTCCATTTTTATCTTATCATATCCATATTCTCTCTTTTTTCTTTTCATAATAGATTCAATAATCTACCTTTTGTCATTTTGATATCTTCCCCTTTTTCTTTTTAGACAATTCAATGATCTACCCATTTATCCTATTCTTTATCTTTTTTCTCAGAATAGAGTCAATGATCTACCTCATATCTATATTCTCTTTTTTTCTTTTTCTTTTTTTTTTAACAAAAACTCTGAATCTAATCTCCTTGTTCAGCTTTTTTCCTGACCATTAACAACTTGTAATCAACCATCTTAAACAATGATAGTATCCATAACTCATTAAACGACCCGAAAAAACACCCACCCCACCTCTTGGGAATATGGGCATAGTTTTCTTAAAATTGCTTTCTGCTTTCTGGGGGCAAAGACATCTTTAGGGGATCCTGAAAAGAAAATTTTTGGGTTAATTGTCAAGTCCTGGGAGAGGTGGCTGTATCATTTGTTGTCCAGTCTCTGCCTAATGGGAAAATGTAGGGCTTGTCTCAAGTCCTTGCTCGAGTAGTCTATGAATCTGGATCATCTCAGCTAGCCATCTTGAAACTGTCCTGAACAGTTTGTAGTCCAAAGTTTATCTTTCCGTGGTGTTAATCAGCTTAATGACTTTACCATAGTCCATGTGGAATCATCTTTGTGGTTCCCTGCAGGATTTTTTTTTTTTTTTGTGTGTGTGTGTGTGTGTGTGTGTGTGTGTGTGTGTGTGTATATGCGTGTGTCTCCTCTGTGGTTTGGAGCAATCACAGTCTGATAAATGTGTCTCTTGGAGCCATGAATGTTCTTCCCTAGAAGAGAAAAATCTTCACAGCAATTTCTCCCCACCATTTGTCTTGCCAAACTTTTCCAAACTGACCTTTGCCGATGCTTTCTTGTAACACGATGGTCCTGGCAATTCTTCTCTGAACAAGCAGCAGTAAACCCAGGTAGCGGCATCACCACAGTCAACTAACACGATGAGAAGCAGCCAGCAACTTGGAGAAGCATCCGATACCTCTATGGTCCCACCACCACCTTTTGCAGCCAGGTCCTGCCTTGGTTGCAGCTTCTCCTCAGCAAAGTTCTTAGGCTGGCCTCAAACTTGGGATCCTTCTGCCTCTGCCTCCTTCAGCAAATATAACTAGTATGCCACCATAACCGGCAATGTGTAGCTCAGGTTTGAGCTGGGGCCCACAAGGCCACAGGCAAGTGGCTTTTTCGAGAATTTGTACCACAAACATTGGGTGCCAGATGGAGCATGAGTTGTTAGAAGGTCTTATTAATAAAATCAAACCTGGAGCTGAGTATTGGGGTGAATGCTGGAAGGTCAGAGAAGCAGAACAAGCCACAGCCACCTCATCTCGCCAATTCCTCAGCTGATCCTGTTTCCTCAGACTGGAAGCCTCTGAGTCCTCATCCAGAATGAATCTCAGCTGAACTGCTGCTCAAAAGCCTGAAAGCTTAACCAGCTCTAGTTCTTGGTTTTCATGCCTTATATACCTTTCTGCCATCCAGCTCCCTGCCTTGGGCTTCCACATGATAGAATCACTGCTATGCACGGCTGTGCCTGACTTTGACAGGCACACTTAGCTAATGAATCCTGGCATGACTGTTTAAAATGAAGCCTTATGAGTTGAACTGAATTCATTACGTTACAAAAAGGTAGCATTGTGGCTTTTCTCAGTTTGGAAGATTTCAGAAATGGAAAATAATTGAAATTTGCCGTGCATATAGTTTTGAGATGGTAGCTGGAAAGGTAACAAATTTCCAAAAGGAGCCAGTGTGATACCAGTGATGCAGTCCCCGAGTCAAACATTTTAAATGCAAATCTCCCCTTTCCATTTTACTCTCACTTTAAATAATTGTGGATTTTGTGTTTTATTTCCATCATCCTCTCTTCATTCATTTCACTCAAATGTCAGTCTTTTCACTCTTCATTTTGAAGGAATGACAACTTTGGAAGTTCAAGTGTGTATTATTTGGATGAAAGTTAAGGCCAAGAATAGTACAGTTGAAACAGTGGGAAGAAAACGTGATTAGTACCTGGGCCAGAGGGTAATAACACACTTGATAATGAGGTCAAGCTCACTTCACTCATCATCATAAGAAATTGTTCAGCAGTGTGCATTCTGAACATTTAACAAGATCCTACAGGTGTGGATTCATTTTTAAAAGCCCATCCATGTATTTCCTTGGAGGCTCTAACAAGGTTCCCAATGATTTTTGTGGGAGGCTGGTTAGACTAATGCTTTTAGAATCCACCCCTCTAATGAGACATCCTTGAATAGTGTGCAATGGTTTTGGCATACTCTCCAAGGGAGAACAGAAGTTCCCCAAACAGAGAAGCTTTAGACTGTGGCTACCGTAGCAACAGCCTACACTAACATACAGACCCCAATATAGAGACCATTGGACTTGGTCTCAGATGTTCTTTTTGGCATTCTCCAATGGTTTCTTGATTGAGAAATGCAGCCTACAATTGCACATGTTTTTTTCTGAATTGAACTATTATGGCTTGGAATGTTGCAGTCTGAATCTGGTGTTTACCCTTAGGCTATTCTATAAACTCCTTTCCAATAAAATATTTTTATCCTAAATCCCTATAAGTATCACACAGAGATTTAGAATTATAATAGATATGACTTAAAAGGGTACTAAACTAAATTCCAGGGAATTTACAATTCATGCATATTTAATATATCATGGAATTATAACAGAGTATATTTATATTAGTGGTTTATTTAGTTCCATTTTGGTGCCTAATCTGATTAACTTTGTTAAGGTGAATTGCTCTGCCATAAAGAACACTCTGGATCTTTTCATCCACTGGTATTGATGATAAGGCTTTCAAGTACAGGAAAAATGAGACTTCAGAAGAGAAATAGTCAATTGGTAGGTTTTTGACAATCACTTTGTTTGTTCTCTTGAAAGAAAATTTAGATGGCTTTGAATATCTGGATTCAATCCTCTGAATTTTAATTGTTTATCAATTCTAGAGTTCAAATGTTCTAAAATAGGAAAACTCTTTTGGGATGTTTTTCTTTGTATTGACTTTGAGACCACAGATATACATAGTAAAGATTAGTAAGCCCCAAAGATCAGATGCCCCCTTTTCATGACATTACACTGTGCCTTTGAGTGAGTAGTCTAAGAATGCCTTAATTTTAATATCCTCAACAATCGAGAACAGAAAAAAAACTGAATTTTTTTTGCAAAGTAGTTTCTTTATTGGAATTGATTTGATTACCCTATATTCAAGAAATGTAGAATTTAAGTCTCTCAATATTACTATATGTTAGCAGAGACTGAGGACATAAAACTGAACAGGATATGTATTTTGATGATATATATCACAGCTCATTATCAGAGGAAGTCAGGACAGGAACTCAAGCAGGGCAGGGACTAGGAGGAACTGATGCAGAGACCATGCAGGAGTGCTGCTTACTGGCTTGTTCCTCATGGTTTGCTCAGCCTGCTTTCTTACAGAACGCAGGATCACCAGCCCAGGGGTAGTACCACCCACAATGGACTGGGTCCTCCCCATCAATCATTAATTAAGAAAATACCCTACAGGCTTGCCAATCTTATGAAGGCACCTTCTCGGTTGAGGCTCCATCCTCTCTGATGACCCTAGCTTGTGTTAAGTTGATATAAAACTAGCCAGTACAGTAAGTAAAGTTGCATATTTTAACAGATCTCATATTTACAGATAATTACCCATGGAAAAATCTATGCACTGAGCTGAAAATTCTTTCCTGTTTCCTGAAAACTGATATTCTTTAAGTAGCCTTTCTTTTTTTTTTATTTTATTTTACAATACCATTCAGTTCTACATATCAGCCACAGATTCACTTGTTCTCCCCTCTCCTGCAACCCTCCCCTTCTCCCTAGCCCACCCCCCATTCCCACCTCCTCCAGGGCAAAGCCCCTGAGGACTGAGATCAACCTGGTAGACTCAGTCCAGGCAGGGCCAGTCCCCTCCTCCCAGGCCGAGCCAAGCAACCCTGCATAAGCCCCAGGTTTCAAACAGCCAACTCATGCAATGAACACAGGACCTGGTCCCACTGCCTGGATGCCTCCCAAACAGATCAAGCCAATCAACTGTCTCACCCATTCAGAGGGCCTGATCCAGTTTGGGGCCCCTCAGCCATTTGTTCATAGTTCATGTGTTTCCATTCATTTGGCTATTTGTCCCTGTGCTTTATCCAACCTTGGTCTCAACAATTCTTGCTCATATAGACCCTCCTCTTTCTCGCTAATTGGATTCCCGGAGCTCCACCCGGGACCTAGCCGTGGATCTCTGCTTCCAGATCCAAGAAAGACACGGGGATCACCCAATGATGGAGAAATGGATGAGATCTTCATGAACAGCCTGGACATAAGTGGGGGAAATGAAGGGCGAGGGTCGAGGGAAAAAGAGCTTGGGGGAGCGGGAGACCCCAGCTAGATCAAGAACAGAGAGGGAGAACAAGGAATAGGAAACCATGATAAATGAAGACCACATGAGAATAGGAAGAAGCAAAGTGCTAGAGAGGCCCACAGAAATCCACAAAGATAACCCCACAATAGACTGCTGGCAATGGTCGAGAGACAGCCGGAATTGACCCACTCTGGTGATGGAATGGTCAAACACCCTAATTGTCATGCTAGAAACCCCATCCAATGACTAAAGTAGCCTTTCTTGAAGTTTGGGCTTGGACCTTTCTAAAGGTTCCTCAAGATCAGAACACATAACACCAGCATGCTATTTGTTTTCTGTCTCATTCTCTCATGAGTATATGGTGGAATGTTGTAGAGACCACACTCTGCAGTGTGATATTATAACAGACTTAATGTAGAAACAGAAAGTACAGATAACTCTCTAAGTCAGAAGTCAATTTGATTTCTACAAAGGATAAGATAATCATGTTTCTTAATAGCTTTTTAAAACTATTGAATTTACAATGTTAAAACATTATTTAATTTGTAAAGGAATTATTAATTGAAGTGAATAAACATTTTAAACATTTCTGCTTTTTTATGTTTATTATACATAAAGTTTTTAAATATACTTTTAATTAAAATACAACTACATTACTTTCCCCTTCTCTTCCCTTCCTTCATCCCCTTTCAGGTCTCCTTCCTCCATTCCTTCCCATGTTCTTCCCCCAACTCTAAAGTTAATAGCCTCTTTTCCTTTTATTATTATTGTACACACACATAAATGTGTTAATAGCCTCTTTTCCTTTTATTATTATTGTACACACACATAAATGTATATACATATGTATATGAATGCACACATTCACATATATACACAACATGTATTGGTTTTTGTTGTTTGTGTATAAACGGTTTCAGGGCTGACTTTGTCTTGGATAGCCAATAAGGAGGCTCATCCTGAGAGAGGCTAATTCTCTGTTTCCCAGCAGTCACTAGTTGCTGTAGTTCTTTGTCTCGGTGTGGGGGAACCCCACAAAATTTTCTCCCTTTCATATTAGCATATTCATTAATATTGTCATTGTTCTAGTCTTGTTTACGCAGCCATTTCCAGGAAAGACTGTTTCATGGACTTCCTTGTATTCTGGCTCTGACAAAATTCTTGCTTCCATGATGTACCCTGAGCAATGGATGCAGGAGCTGTGATGTTGATTTATCAATTGGGGCCTGGCTCCAAAGATCTGTTGATTTTTGCACTGTATCCAGTTGTGATTTTCTATGATGGTCATCATTTGCTATAAAGAGAGGTTTCTTTGATGGGGAGATGGCAGCTGCACTTATGTGTGGGTATAAGGGTAAGATATAGAAAGGATTTAGAAATTATGCTGGTCTAGCACAGTGGTGGTGGTAGAGTCTTTTCTAAGGTCCATGAGTTCACTGGCCCTTGGAAGCTGGCTAAATTTCTAGTGCCAGTCATGGTTTCTTTCCTGTTGAGTGTGCCCTAAAATCTAATAGTATAAACGTCAATAGGATAAACCACATGAGCAAAAACTTTGGGGGGGATTTTCAATAGGTTTTAGTATTGTAAGGCAGTCCAGAGGCTACAAGTTACAAGAAATGTCTTGAGTTGTGTAACCTGTAGGCTAATAGGGCACTGAGGTTTGCTTCATGTAGCATATTGGCGAAAGGTTCAGAACATCGGATATTGAGGCCCTTCCCATAAATATTGCATAAATAGGACTGTGTTCCAAACACATGTATGTTAAGTGAAGCCTTGGTGATTAGAAGTTGGAAACCTGTGCAATGTCTGGCATTTAAATCAAGGGCAAATCTCCTGTGGAAATATGAGTGGGCAAATAACTCCCACTGAAGTGCTTATTATTGTGTTAATTACATTCCATTTCACAGCTTGAAAGTATCCTTGATGTAGTTTGTGGGTCTGGTTTCACAGCTTCTAATGTTCAAGAATTGAGAATTGGGTTCCCCAGTAATTATCCTGAATTAGTGTAGTAGGATCCCGAAATTTTTGTTAATTAGACTTCCAGTCCAGAAGGAATAAAGGAATCAAATATTTTTAAAAATCTACTCAGCATTTTACTTGAAGGAAGTGGTTTTATACTTTGCCTATTACTCAAAGTCTCATTAGACCTGACATTTTGTCTTTTGATTACTCAATACAATAACTCTTCTAATGCCATAAAAGGTCTCAAATTAAATAAGAAAGTACATTATTTCACACATGGCTCCATGTGGTTTGCACAGTTTGTAGCCTTCATCCATATGTAATCTTAAGCTGTCAGCTATTGATTGATTGGATGCCTTTCTTAAAATTCTCATTGCTAAGCGAAGGCTTGAGATCTCAGCTTCTTTCTCTTGTGCTATGTGTTGCAAAGGGTTTTTTTATGTTAGCATATTTACTTGTTTTGAAATTTAACTACCACAGTACTAAGTATTTTTCATGGAATAAGCTGGAGGAAAAAAAACAAAACAAAACCCCAAAGATGATGTCCCTTTTGTTGTTCTTGAAAGATAGCATTCTCCTTTTTTCTTCTAATTCAGCTTTATAAGTCATAGTGAGAGAGAAAAGACTTAAGTGTGAACACACACAATACTATATTGTGCTGAAAATTAATTTTAAGTTGTTAAAAGTAGATGTCATAGTTTAGTGTTCTCTGCAATAGTACATCTTCTTTCATGCACACAACATAGACTTCACATAGCTAAACTGCTGAACTAGGTCTCTGTCTATCTGTGCTTTATATTACAAGCTCTAGTCATTTGGTTTCAGATGTCAGGTGGAGAAATGGCCAAAGAGCTAAAAGCCATAAATCCTGGGGGCTTAATCCAGATCCACCCATTAAGCAGCTGTGTGACCAGATAGACATGACTGAAATAATCCTCTTTGTGATTTGTCTGTTTTGTTTCTCAACTTCATAGATGACATCATCCTTTCTCTGTAACAATCTACCCAGAGTACAAACCAGGGGCTATTCAATCACAAACTTTGTCCTGTCTGTCAGTCCTCTTCTCTCAACTGTCCCTGTCTGATCCTGTTTTGCTTCATCCCTCCATCACTTCTTGCTGAATTTCCAAACATTTCTTCTCAGCCATTCTGTCCTTAGGATTACCCTACTTTTATGCACTCTGTAAATAATCACATAGTCAGGAGGTAGATACTTTTAAAATGTGTTTATATTATTCCATCCCCTAGTTAACATTTCCAGTGCCCTCCCATGGTTAAAATATGCAAAGTCTTCAAGATAGAAAGGCCCCAGAGAGAAATAAAGTTAGCTGAGTTTGGAACTTGGCAAATACGGACATGAATTCTGATGCATGTAGCTAATTATGTAAGCTTTGGGGAATGTTCTAGATACCTTTGCCCATCTTCTTTCTTGGCAGTGTCAAGTCATGTGGGTGACAAATAGGAAGGGACACTTGCTTATTTGCTCTGCTTCCACTTCCATTCTGCATGGCCTGCTCCAAAACCATGGCTAATCTTTCTATGATCAGTGTGTCTGACAGTACATATTTCCTCTGCCTGGATTACATGCTCTCAAATGCTGCTGCTCTTTAGAGTCAACCAATGTATCTCTCCTAAGAAATCTGTTATCTCCTAGTAAAAGTGGGATTACCTTATCTGAAGGGCCTAGCATCCACTGTGCCCTCCCTATTGCCAGGTGTGTTTTATTAATTTCATTCCTGCATCTTACTGATTTGGGAACTACTCATTTTGAATATGATCTATGCTAGGCTATGTTCTGAGGAGTATGGTTACAGCATGGAAAGAAATATAGAATTGGATCAGCATGTTTCTTATATCCCAACAAAGGAGATACACAACAGAGGAGTGTGTGTGTGTGTGTGTGTGTGTGTGTGTGTGTGTGTGTGTGTGTGTAGTAGTAGTAGTAGTAGTAGTAGTAGTAGTAGTAGTAGTGGTAGATGTTATGAATAGCAAACATGTCAGTGGTACCTAGAACAGTAGTCACCAGGGCTAGATGTATTGCATAGGATAGTCAAGGGAGATGCTTCTTCATTGAGCAGGGATATAAACAAGTTCACGATGGTGGTAGGAGTACTGTAGAAAGAGAGAAGGAAAATGTGCTATACTCTAGACAAGGTTTTGACTGACATATTCAAATACCAGCATTGAGTGGCTTGAGAGAACTGGGTGATTGTGGGGTGAGGTAGGGGAGCATAACAAATCAGTGAGGTAGCAGATCTCAGATATCATAGGCTATGCTGATATCTGTTAAATAGTTTAGAATACTCCACATTATGACTAATAAAGATCCTTTGTCATGTATGGGAAATATTTTTAATGGCAGGAAAGGAGCTTTGATATTAGTGAAAAAAATTGAAATAGCAATGATCTTGGTTTGGAATTAACTAGTAAAAGAGTAGAGATAAGAAAAAATTGTCAAATTTAGAGTCTACTTTGAAAGCTCAGCCAATGGTTTTTGCTAGTTCATTGGATTGATTGATTGATTAATAGTAGTCTCCAAGAAGTAAAGAGTTATAGGCTCCAGATTTTGGCTTAAATAATTAGAATAATGAAATCATATTTTGTATAAAAATTTAGATGATTAATGAGGAATGACACTACCAGGTACTCTCTGACACACAATTGTTTTATGGTTTATTGTATCAGGGATCAACTAAGCTGTAATAACACAAAGCTTCTGGAATGAGATAGTTCTGTTCAAGTATAAACTTATTTCTGTTTCATGCAGTATCCTAGAAGTAAGTGGAGGAGGCTGGTTGAATAGTTGCAACTCATGGGGTGATTCAGGCTCCCAGGTCACCATACATTGTGCTGTGTACATGGTCAAAGTTAGATCATCAGCTCTTTGATGCTGTATCCTAAGGAAATGCTGTATCCTAAGGAAATGGGAAATAAGAGAAAAGGCAGAGCAGGAGGTCTTGTGCTCAAAGTCTTACATTTGATCTGTTCTCATCCCTTTGCCCAACACTTAATTATAGAGAGACTAGAAAGATATAATCTCTGCCTAGTGAGATTATAAAGTTCTCTCACCAACATGAAGAAAGACAGAGTGAATCCTAGGCAACTTTATGCCAGATTTGACTGGCTCTTACAAGTAATTTAGGGTTAGAACTAATGTTCTTCACTGCCTCAGTACTCACCACCATGTCTGTGCATAAGTGTGTGTTCACTGTGTATCCCTGCAACACACATTATGTTATGCTTGATATTACATCACCTTTGTGCTTCTTGGGCTAATTTTATACCTCATTTGTCATATTTCAAATAATTTTTAAAATATACATTTACCAATGATACACAGCCATAGCATTTCAATAAACTTACATTTATTATTTTCAGTGCCTTACATTTATTCTTACTCCAGAATGAACAAGTCATAATGACTTATCATTTATGTTTCTTGAGAGTATTTATGTCACACATTTGCTTCCACATAACAATTTCAGAAGCCACCATCAGTGATGAAAAAGTGAGTCATTGCTGTATAATAAAACTGCATCACCTATTCCAAACTGCCTAATTCTGTATGTGCTGCTGTTGTTTTACTGGTATTATTTAGCTTAAAAACTAGAGATGTATTTGGGTTCAAGGATATATTTTTGAAAGGTTAAAAAATAATGCAACATTTTTAAATTATGTTTAAACATAGTTTAAACAGTAACTATACTATGTAAAGTTAGAATTTAATAGGAAAAATGAATACTCAGGAAACTGATCATTGTCAGGAAACTGATTGTTGACATGTAAAAGATACCATATTTTCCTTGGAGAGCTTGAGTTTATTGTATAATATGAAATAAAAGTGCTTCTGTTGTTTTATAGTATATTTTTGAAAATTGGTCTTATTTTCTTCCAAGATCAATCAATCAATCTATCATCTCTGTAAATGTATAATTCATTAGGTCATCCTGTTCTTGGGAAACAGAGATCATTTTCTAAACATGCTCAATGGTAGTAACTACTAACCTTTGAGTATTTATTTGCAAGTATTCATGTCAAGGTCCATGGATCAAATATTATACTTTATTTATAAATGAAATTTTGTTCAAAAGATTAAATAAAGTTATAGATGTTTGAGAATGTTTTTAGTCTATCATAGTCTGAAGTCTATGTGGGCAAAAAACCTTCTCACTATTTCTGTGTTTAACCCAGAGACAGCCAATAGTATTTCATTGACAATCACTAATTGAATTCTCATGGAATACCTTGTATAGTCCCTCACACCACAACTTCACAATTTTAAGGGCTCCATTCACTCATGTAGAAATGTGTCACATACACAGGTAGATGCACAAACCTATATTCAATTTACTCCAGATTTTCAATTATCTTCTTACAATTTTAACTGATAATAAAGTGTATGGCTTCTGAAGAACTTCAAGTTGAGAGTTATTAAGTATCCAGTTAATTCTGAAAATTACCTACTCATTTTCCCTCTAGATGAAACTTTTATTCATTTAATTAAAAAAATATCCTACATTTAGACTTCTAAGCTTTCCAAAGCCTCTGTTGAGACTTCATAAGCTACAGCTTGAAAATGTGTTTGTTTGATCTAGCATATTATCATTTGAACTGTGAAAAATTTCAATTAGGATTCTTATAGTTGATGTGTGTGTGTGTGTGTGTGTGTGTGTGTGTGTGTGTGTGTAAATTCCCAACTTTTAAAAGATGTCAGAGAGACTCACAAAAATCTATGCAAATTTCCCATCATTGTAGAAGCATTACCCATCATGCTCAAGAGATAACTTATTCAGCTAAACATCGCTCCAAGAAAAGCAAAGAAAATTAGAAAAAAAAGATTAGTAAGAATGTTTAGCTTTCCATATCTTATAATATTTGCCTATAACTAAATTGAAATTTAATTTCACAAACTTATTTCATGCATGAGAAGTACATTTCTTTATCACACCAAATATATTTCTTTCTAAAAGTGCCCAGCCATTTAGTTAAATTGCTAGATGTAAAAGGACCTCAGAAATGCCAAATCTTTGTTAAGTCCTGATTAGGTGAACTATATAAATCAGACAACATTTCCTAAAAACTTTGAGAGAACTGAGTTTCATAAAACCTTTAACTATTGTGAGTTTTTTCCTCATTTTTAAAGTACTCCACTTAATACCCTTTCCTGAAATGATTTTGTAATAAATGATGAGCTGGTTATCACATTCTGTTCAGTTGCCCTTGTTCCCAAGGTTGAGGACAATGAGTTCCTCCTCAGGCAGGTTTGTGACTTAGAAAGTGTACCAGTCAAGAAAAACCAAGTGATCTCATCAGAAAACTAAGCAAGTCAAGGAAATGTTTATTATCTCAATTTATAGATTTTGTAATATATGCACGCATAGGTATTAAGTAAATTACATATCTTTGTATAATTTCAAGTTTATCATTCAAAGAAAGAAAGAAACAGTGTGTTAAGTAGCTTAACCTTTATAGACTTACCTTGTAATTTCCTGTAAGTAATGAATTAATGATGCCTTCCCCAAAGTGTGCTAGTGAAGATATGTTTGTTCAATCATGAGTGTGAAATGTTTGACAAAAGGACATGGTAAACGGATCTAAATGTATACTAATTCATTTTAGCCCAGGGAATTCTAGTATTCACTTTCTCTTCATTTCCTAAATATGTGCATGTGATCAAAAGTTTCTTTACATTATCCTCAAGGAGTAAGAATCTGAAAAGAAAATGGTAAGTGCTTAGTAATAAGCTCTGGGGAGAGAAAAAGAGGGGAAAGAGTATGATGTAGGGGAAAGGTGAGAAAGAGAAATACAGACTCAGAGAAACAAAAGATAAGTCTGAGTTTTTAGTCTCCACCAATTTCCTTGGCGTAAATAGTATCATCACTGCCAATGTCAAGCTGCAAATACTATACTTTAGTACGGAGTTGCTAATCTGTTTTGTTAGCTGTGCTACACTACTGGGTATGATAATAAATAAGTGCTTAGTCATATCTATGATTTCAGAATGGCTATATGAATTTGGCACATATTTGAGTAATTATTCATATGCTGTGTTTCTCATCAGGCAGTTCATTGATTATAATCAATGTTAAAAGCATTCAGCACTAAAATGGCAACACTTCTATTTTACCTTTCATGTTGAAACTTTCTTGAAACTTATATTTGTCCTACTTCAGAGTAGCATATCTAAGCTCCAACTAGTTATTACAGAAGTGTGCTCTGTCACCATGTGCAGTGTTTATATGTGTTGCGTTTTTTTTTTTTTTCTCTCAGTGAAGGACAGTGTAGAAGGGCTTGTTTATCTGTGCTCTGTTTAGCTTGTAGCTCAAAATTTCTCTATTAATTTACCAATAAGATTACAGATGACGTGTGCATTGTAAAGCAGGCAAGCATTTGTACAATCAAGATGACTAACAGTGTGATAGTTAAGGTACTGATCGAGAGTCATTATGTGCTCCTCAAGTCTGAGTCAGCACAGTGGCATAGTGTACATGATTTCATTTATCTCACCAACTTCCTAATACATTCATTATAGATTCAAAGCTTTTTAAGTTAAAGATTTCTTCCATTTGTATGTTTATGCTTCTACCAATAAATATATAGCAAAAGTTCTCTTGGTATAATGCCTGTGTATTTCAAAGTTGGGGATCTTCGGCAATGGGGCCTTACTGTCAGTTTGTGAAGAGCAATCTATAGTCTTGGCAACAGTCTGAGTTGTTGGGGGAATTTCCATGGTACTCCTTTGACCAACATCTCAATTGGGTGTAACCCAGCTGCATTACTGGAAGCTTCACTCATTCACAAGTGATGTGCAATTGGGATATATTGTATGCCAAAAAAAA
>CABHPP010123124.1:8889-41654 GCA_902168425.1 Peromyscus attwateri
AGGGAGGGAGGGAGGGAGGGAGGGAGGGAGGAAGGAAGGAAGGAAGGAAGGAAGGAAGGAAGGAAGGAAGGAAGGAAGGAAAGAAGGAAGGAAGGAAGGAAGGAAGGAGAGAAGACAGGCAGGCAAGCAGCTTAAAGTAGCCATTGAGGAGTGACAGTGACATGTAATGTTATATAATCTTGAACAGGTTGGATTGCTAGGTCTCCACCTAGACTCAGAGATAAACCTCAGATTGTAATGGTTCTCTAGTCATAGGTATTACTCAGAAAAATGGAGACAGGGTCCAAGGGGATTATGAAGGAGGGGCTTCATCTTCAGTGGCTTCTGAGCTTGCTATTGGCAGGCTGTCTTCTTTTAAAACTTAACCAGCCTTGTGTATATGTGCATTATAAAATAATTAAGATAAAAACTTATCATTTACAGAAGAGTAATATTGGATTTGGAGTCTATGTTTATAGGATTATTAAGATCGATATTTATGTTTATAGATAAAATGTTTTTTATAATACATAATGTGTTATATAACTGACAGATACAACATGATAAAATGCTAGTAGAAAAACAAAAAGAGCTGGGTGGTAGTGGCTCATGCCTTAATCCCAGCACTCAGAGGCAGGAGGATCTCTGTGAGTTCAAGGCCAGCCTGGTCTACAGAGCAAGTTTCAGGACTGCCAGGACTACACAGAAAACTTTGGATGCCTTGAGTAAAAGACCCTGCAGCAGGGAAATGGGGCTGCCTGAGGTTTCTCACTTACAGGCAAAGAATTGAAAAAAGAAAGCCTGGATTTGTCAAGGCCTTGGGCTCAGTCTCCACCACTGGTCCTAAGGGGATGAGGGGGTTGTGGGGAAGGACAGGGGATGAAACCTGGAGAGGAGGTCCCAAACTCTGCTGTGTGGTAACTGTTGTGTTAGCTTTCACTGTCTCCTTTCAAACCTAATGGAATTTTCCCAGGGGCCTGCCATGAGAAAATCCCTCCCAGGGTCCTGGAGAAGACGCTAAGTCTGGCTTGGGGTTATCTGAGGGAAAAGAATCTAGGTACAGCATGCTCTTTCATCCGTTTACCTTATTTTTCTAAAACAAAATTCTATCTATGCAGCTTCAGTTCCGTCCTCACATTCGGCTCCTCTCTGTACCCTGCTTTCCCTGTCTTCTCATAGTCCTAACTAAGCTTACGCTTTTGACCTCATCTTCCTCCTCTGTTCCCTCACCCTCCATCTGTCCTTCCTTGCTCCTTAACCCTGGCTGTAAGAAACTCTGCTCCTCCTTTTCTCTCCGACCCCACAGCTCTGCCTACCTTCTACAGAAACTCTCCTTGTTCTCTTCTCTCTGGCCACATGACTCTGCTCTGGCCAGGAATCCTGCCCCAGTCCTTACTGCACCTGGTTATGCAAAATTCCCTGTTCTTCTCAGTCAATAGCTCTGCAATGCTGCTAGGCCTGAAGGAAGGGGATGGGCTGAGCTTCATTTGCACAAGAGACAAGGCTGTGCCTCTACTACCTGCCTGTCTCCTAGGCCCTGCAGGGGTGTTAGTTACCTAGTAGATCAGCAGGAGGTCTGAGAAGCTAAACTTTTCACCAATGGCCTAGTAGTATATGGGCCCACAAGAATTTCATAGCCAAGACAGCTGATATATTAAAAACTGAATAACACCAAATATTCCTTGAAAAATGGCTTCCTCTAGAAAAATGCCTTGACTTTTCTAGGTATAGCTTTAACATACAGCTGAATCTCTAGAATATATTCCTGCGGCTCCCTGCTGCACAAACCCAGGTCTTGATCTAGAACAGTGGTTCTCAACTTATGGGTTGTGACCCCCTTGGGGTTGAACGACCCTTTCACAGGGGTTGCTTAAGACCATTGGAAAACACAGACATTTACATTACAATTCATAAAAATAGCAAAATTGCAGTTATGAATTAGCAACAAAAATAATTTTATGGTTGGGGGTCACCACGGCATGAGGAACCATATAAAAGGGGTGCCACATCACGAAGGTTGATAATCATTGTGCTAGACCAAGGCTACCCTGAAGGCAGCCAGCTAGATATCAGGAAGGCTCTCTGCAAATACAGCCGCATCATGGACATTGTCCAGTTAGGAACAGGCCTTGGTGACCTGGGATTAACACCTACAGGAACAGTGAGCACTAAATGTTTTCTGGAGCTGGACTTCATGTCCTGTTTTTAGGACAGACTCGTCCATCCCTTGGTATTTCTCATCACATCTGCCAACTTAGAGTGACCATACTAGGGAGTAGAAGGAGCACATGGAGCAAGAAAATGTCAGACCCTCTTCTTGGGGACAGACAGATACTCCTAGGCTTAGTGAAAATCTTCACTACGCACCTACTGTGCCGTCCATTTCTTTCATGGTTATTGGTTGCCTCGTTGGTACAGGAAACTAACTGAGGAGGGCTTCCTGCCCTCCACCAGCAGTCCAATAAGGGAGACAGTTGCAGTGGAGATGGTTCTCAGCATTGGAGATGGGACCCAGGGCCTCATACATGCCAGGGAACCATGGGGCTACTGTGCCTCATCCACCCTTAACTCTAGTTCTACACACACATATCCACAACATGAATCATGAAGTCAAGATTGTCATGCCAACAGTGATTGTCTGTCACTTACCCATCCCTGGTGTCTTAGCAGACTTTATATCATTTAACCCTTACCAAAAAATCGGAATATGATGGCCCCATTTCATATACAATAGGTAGATCCTCAGTTTGCATCCGCACTGTCTGTCCTTTAAACCTTGGTTTAATCTGATCTCAAAATCTTTTCCTCATAGCCACACGGTCATGTTCTCTGGAAGAGAATCTGTCATGAGTACCATTGAGAACATCAGTTAAGGCCTCTTTTAGTTTATTTGGCTAGAAGTAGCTTGCTGGGAATGGTTCCTGTAGAAGTCCACTCTAATACGGTCTCTTCCACCAGCTTTTCTGTTTTTTTTTTCTCCAATCTCACCTTCACAGAATGATCTAATCAGTCTTTCTAAGATCCATCATCATGATCAGCATGTAAGCATGTACTGCCTCTACTCTGGAGTCTGTAATAAAGCAGGGCATGCTGCTACATACCTGTGATTCCAGTTTACAGAGAGGAGGAGAGTGAGTTCAGGGTCAGCCTGGGCTACATAGAAACATCCCATCACAAACAAACATGCATATACACCATGCACCCTTAATTGATTCCCTAAAAGTCCCAGACCTCCCCACGTCCTCTCCTCTCCTCTCCCCTCCCCTCCCCTCTCCTCTCTGTCTCTCTCTCTCTCTCTCTCTCTCTCTCTGTCTCTCTCTCTCTCTCTCTCTGTCTCTCTCTCTTGTATATATGTTTATACATATATATGTATATATGTTTGAATGTATGTGGATACATGCACCCATGCATGTACATGTGGAGGTCATAGGTCAACACTGGATGTCTGATCAATACTAGATTTCTTCCTCAGTCTCCCTCCACCTTGGTTTGTTTGTTTGTTTTTAATAATTTATTTGTATTATTTCTAGAAGATTGTATTTGTTTTTATTTTATGTGCATGAGTGTTTGCATGTGTGTATGTGCACCACATGCACATAAAACCCATGGAGGCCACAAGAGGGTATCAGAACTGGAATTATAGACAGTTGTGAACAACCAAGTAGGTGCTGAAAACTGAACCCACGTCCTCTGCAAGAGCATCCAGTGCTCCTAACATCTGAGCCATCTCTCCTGTCCTATTTTCATTTTTTAAAATTATGTGTATGTTGACTGGGCAGGGTGGCAAATGCCTACAATCCCAGCATTCAGGAGACAGAGGCAGGTGGGTTTCTGTGAGTTCAAGGCCAGCCTGGTTTACAGAGTGAGTTCCAGGACAGCCAGGACTACATAGAGAGACCCTGTCCAAAATAACAAAACAAAACAAAAAATTCTATGTATGTCTGAGTATGGCTATGTCCACATGAGTGCAGATGCCCATGGAGGCCAGAGGCATTAGATCCCCTTGAGCTGGAGTTACAGGTAGTTGTGAGCCTCCTGACATGGGGCCTGAGAGTTAAACTAAGGTTCTGGAAGAACAAACAGTAAGTGCTTTTAGCCACTGAATTCCCTCTCCAGTCCTCCACTGTGGTGTTTGAGACAGGGTCTCTCACACCTGGAGCTCTCCAGTTTGGCTAGATTGACAGGGTAGACAGGCTCCCCAGGATTACCCTGTCTGTATCTCTCCAGAGCTGGGATTATAGGATGCATCTGACCTTTTATGCTGGTGCGAGGAATGAAACTCAGGTCCTGAGGCTTGTACAGTAAGTGTTGTACTGATTGAGCCAGATCCCCAGATCCCCAGATCACTCTTAAGTCTGCCTTTCAAAGTCATCTGCTTAGCTGTCCCTACTCTGGTTTTTCACCCTCTGCCTCTCTATTCCTCCATGTTCTTGTGTGTGTGTATGTGCGGAGGTAGGTGGCTATTTTGCCTGCACGTATGTCTGTGTACATATACATACCTGGTGCCTGCAGAGGCCAGAAGAATGGGTGTGATCCCCTGGGACTAGAGTTACAGAAAGTTCTGAACTGTCACATGGCTGCTAGGAATCCAACCCAGTCCTCTGGAAGAGACCCAGTGCTCTTACCCACTGAGCCATTGCTCCAGCCCCTTCTCTTGGGTTCCTTTTTCCCCCAGGCAGGGTTTCTCTATACAGCCCTGGCTGTCCTGTAATTTGCTCTATAGACCAGGCTGGCCTTGAACTCGGAGATCCATGTGCCTCTATCTCCCAAGTGCTGGGATTAAAGGTGTGCGCCACTGCCTGGCTCTCAGGTTTTTACCAACAAAAAGTATTTGCTCTTCTGAATGTGATCCACTTCTCTTGCTTCTGAGGCTCTTCTCATGCCTTCTTCCCACCTGGGAGGCATTTTCCTTGTTCGGTCTAACTTCCAGCTAGAATGCTGCTTGCTGCATGGTGGAGTCACTAAGCTAGGGCAAATATATATGTGTGTAAGTTCTACCAGGTGCCATGGTTTTGTATGTCCTTTGTCTTTGGTAGACAGCAATCTCCTTAAAAACATAATCAAAATCTCATTTGTATATTTTCCTATCTACTGGGATCTAGTACATTTTAATTTTCCCCATCTCCTTTTATCCTAATAGAGCTCCATAACAATTTGTTAGATATATTAATTTTACAACTGAGAGGCTGGGTTAGCTCAGAAGTAGAATGCTTGCCTGGTATGTGCAAGGCCCTAGAACCTAGAACTGTAGTAGAAACTATAGCAAAACAAAAACAATGAACTAAAATGGAGAAAATGGATTGCCAGGGGTATAATCCAGTGGTAGAACGCTTTCCCGGCTTGGAAAGCATCCTAGGTCAGTCTCCAGCACTGCAAAATGAAGAAAGAAATCAAAACATCAGAATGAAATAGCTAAGCAGAATGACTTGAACATGTAGAAACCTTCACGCCCTGACACAGCTCTAAGGGCGTCTCAGGCACCGTGGCTCAGGTGTGTAGAAGCTGAGGCAGACTTGAAGCCAGCAGGGGAAGCTCACAGGGCACCATGAGTCACTGGCACAGTAGCTTCTGAGAGGAAAAGGATGGGACACAGAGTACAGGGTGGGGAGAGGAAGGGCTGGAATAGCAGTGAATTTCATTCTTTGAATATTGCTCAACATCCTGGTATTTGGGGAATTTGCCTCCCTTGCCTGGTACAAATTGCCCACTGGCCTAGACTCCCTGCCCCGGGCTAACTTGTCGGTTTTCCTCTGTTCCCTTCAGACCTGCTGCCTTCTCACTTACCCTGAGACACTTGTTAATGGGTCCAAGTGGTGAATAGTCTCTGGGCTTTTTCACTCAGGCTTGGGTGACAAGGCTCAGCAGGAGGATGGCCTAGGAAAAGGTGCCTTCACATGGGACCTGAGGTAAAAGGAGTGTTGTCAGCTGGTATAGGCGGGAGACAGGGCGTTCGAAGATGTTGACTGGAGACGAGAGCAGCTTCCACAGTTACAAAACTGCATGGACAGAAAGGATTCTTGACTTCCAATAGACTCTGTTTCTGTGTTCGTCTCTGGGTTCCACTTGCCACTTGAAGCTCAGTTTACTCCTACAAGGCTCCACCTTAGCTCACGCAGCCTGATGCTTCCAAAACCTGAGTTCCAACAATAGCCATTTGGGAAATAACACAGTCCTAGGCCCTGTGGGACTTTTGGAACTCATAAGTTATCTATGGAAAACTAAGTCAAAGTATTTCCGCAAATGCAAACATTCCTATCTCGGGGTCCAGAAGTCCTCACAGAGACCACGTGGATTGCAGGGTGATATGCCTCCTGGAACTGTGTGATAAGCCCCAATGGTCTTGTAATTATGGCTGTGTCCTAGGAGTTGGTATGAGGGTCCAGAACCTTTCCTGGGGTTTGAAAGAGTCTGACCTCCTGAAATGTTAAACAAAACAAAATAACACATTTTCTAAAGGGTGCGGATGGGATGGGGTGGGCATCCCAACTCCTCCTATTTCCTACGTGCTGTGGATAAACATGTGCAGTGGAAAGGATGACAGACAGTACAGTGTGAAGGGCTGTCACCTTCCTAAAAGACCTTCCATGGGCAGAACCCTGATTTCTCAAACTCTTCTCTGCCTTCATCTTTCCATTCTGTTCTCAGGGCCACAGGGAGCCCAGGCTAGAGGCTGTTGTTTGTCAAGAGGAGGTCTGAGGCTGACGTGGGGGGGGGGGGGCTTGTCTATCAGGCTGGCATTAGAAGCCCTGGTCCAAGAAAGGTGGAATGTGCCTTTCATGTGATACAGAAGGTGCCAAACCTCTGGAGTGCCTCTTTAAATTTCAAACTCAATCTTGCATTCCTGCAAGTAATTATAATTGCATTCTAAGAATCCACACATGAAAAATGCATGCCAGTAAAGAGCTACTATGCAGTCATCTAAAATGTAATGTATAACAACATCCCTGAGTGTGTGAAAAAGAACCCAGCATCTATTGTGTGAAAAGCATTATTTATTTGTCTGTAGGCAATTTTTGATGTATGTCTAAATTCAGACTCCCCCTGTAATGGAGGACCCTCTCCTCTCCCAACAAAGTAGAAATCACTGGTCTCTTTTAAGGTCTTCACCATGGGTTTATTATTTATTTACTTATTGTTTTTCTGAGAGGGAGTCTTGTCGTCCTGGCGGCCTCAGAGTTGATTCGTAGCCAAAGATGACTTGAATTTCTGTCTTCCTGCCTTCCCATCCTGAGAGCAGAGCTGTGGGCTGCCATCCCTAGCTTCTTTCTGCTGATAAGGAAACTGTTCTAGCTAATGAAGCCTAGTAAGGCAGAGTAACACCAGTGTCCTCACTGGCTCCCTAGCTCAGGTAGGCTTTGAGAACAGCTACATAAAGGACATCCGGGTCCACTCCCACCCCACCCCCACCCGAGTCGAGAGGTGTCCATAGGGCACCTGAGGGAAGAAAGGACTCATTCAGGCTTGCCTGATTTGATCAACGATCGGGCAAGAGAGCCAACCACACACCACACCAGGCCTTGGCAACAGAGAGCAGCACAAAGCAATGACGTCATGTTCTAGCAGAGAGTGCCAAGCTGGAGGTTAACCCGACTTCATTCAGTCCTTCCTCTGAGCCTGTGAATTATCGTTACCTTCACTTTATAGCTGTGGGTACTGATGTTTAGGTTAATGACAATTCACACAGTTATTAAGGGATTCTGGAATGGATCTAAAGTCCAGACTAAATCCAGACCCTGAAATGGCACTGCTAATACCAGACTCAGGATTCCTGGCTTTTCTTAATGACTATGTGATTTTGCCCAAAGAATCATTCTGAACTCAGCCACAATTTACAGAAATGTGTAAGGCCGTCTCCCAGGAGACTCCCCAGTGTAGAAGCACTGTTGCTACATTTCCCAGGGTCAGGAGGACGTGTAGTACCCTCAATCCTGTGGGGTAGAAAGAACAGTCTTTAAAATTCCCCTCCTGGCTGGGTGCTGTTGTACACCTTTAATCCCAGTGCTAAGGAGGCAGAGGCAGGTGGATTTCTGTGAGTCAAGGCCAGCCTGGTCTACAGAGCTAGTTTTAGAAAAGCCAGGGCTACGTAGAGAGACCAGTTTAAAAAAAGAAAGGAAGAGAGAGAGAGAGAGAGAGAGAGAGAGAGAGAGAGAGAGAGAGAGAAGGAGGGAGGGAGGAGGGAGGGGAAAGAGAAGAAAGAAAGAGAGAGAGAGACCCCTCTTGGACTAGGCACAGGGAAAGGGTACAGCCCAATATGCTCCAGGCCACCAGAAGACCCTCCCTTCCCACCCCACTCCCAACCACTAAGCTCTCTGCCCTTCAGAACCTTTTGGGACCAGCCTTCTGGAACATGTTGTCTCTGGCCTTTAACACAGATCCTGCCTTTCTTCTCTGTAACTAGTGTGAAAAGTGGGGGTCAAGTGTTACATATATTCTGTTCCCTCCCCAGATGGAGGCTGATCACAAACTCCACCACCTAATAAATGTTCTCTGAGTTAAATCCACGGTCTGTAGACAAACCTCCTCCCTCCTGGACCGCTTGTTTTGGGTTACTCTGCCCACCCAATCTCCCATGGCCTTCAGAGGGATGGTTTGTGTGCGGACACAGGGCCTCTGCCTGAAAGCACACACCAGTGTTTTGCACCTGCGCAAGGCTCCCGAGGAGCAGAGGCTATTTACGACTTTGGCAGCTCTGCCTTTTAAAGCCTCCTGGGTCCCTGCAGTGGGCTAAAGGTAAGCAATGGAGGAGGGCAAGGCGTGTGGTGTTGCTCTCCACTCAAGGCTTCCTGGGAACCAAGTGTGTTTGCCTTTTGCTTCCCTGCAGGCCAAGAGCCGCTTTTCTCTGCAAAGTGAGACAGAAAGTCTGGTGTGAGAGACAGTTCAGCTCCCAGTGTAACAACACAATCTCTCAGAAGCCCCAGACTTTACCATTGTGACCAGGCAGCCCCTGGGGCACAGTGCTGCTAACAGCCCACACTGCTGACTGAAGTTATATGCCTCTCAGAACCTCAGTTTCTTCATCCGTGAAATGGACAGACTCAGCATCAAATGTCTTTTTGACCTAATGTCCCATAGCCCAAGCCTCTTTGGGGTTCTAGAACAATGCACTTCCTTCCCAATACTCCAACCTCCCCGACCTCCATTAAGGTCAGGATTGACCCCCAGCATATCCAGCCAGGAGTTCCTGCAGGACCAGACAAGCCTGTTGACAGAATGGAGTGCCCTAGACAGAGGGGGCCTTTGATGAACTTGACATTTAACCAAGGAAATCAGACTCTTCCTACCCTTTTTGAAAGTACAGTACTTTCAAGACTACCAGGAGAGCTGTTTTTCACATCATGGTCATCATCATCATTATCATCTGGAAATGTTACCTGTTCTTTATAGTTTAGGAAATTATTTTACATCTATTTGCTCATTTTAAAATCTTCAGGGGCTGGAGAGATGGCTCAGTAGTTAAGAGCACTGACTGCTCTCCCAGAGGACCCAGTTTCAATTCCCAGCACCCACATGGCAGCTCACAACTGTCTGTAACTCCAGTTCCAGGGGATCCAACACTCTCACACAGACATACATGCAGACCAATGCACAACACCAATGCACATACAATAAAAAATAAGTAAATAAATATTTTTTAAAAATCTTCAGTCAGGTATGGCAGCACATACTTGAGCACTGGAGTGGATGAGGCAGGAGGACTGTCACAAGTTTGAGGCCAGCCTAGGTGGCATAGTGAGATCTTCTCTCCAAAACAAAAACAGAATCCTCACAAAGTCCTGGAGAGATAGCTCTGAAGCCAGGCAGCAGCCTGGCATTTCAAAGCCCTGGGCTTGATGCCGTCACTGAGAAAAACTAAGACAATGGAGCAGCTGCAGAACCCCACAGCTACCCTCTGGACTAGACAAGCCAGTTCTGACTCCTTGTGGCATGGCTGGTGACTGAATGGCTTACTTGTGGTAAAGCTGACAGGGAATGTGTATGTCCCAAATAAAAGCCACAGGGGCCCAGAAACTGGGAACAAATGCACAGCCTTCCTAGGGTACCGTCTGTGCTACTGAAAGATGTCACCGTGGACCTTATGAGGATGATCATAGGAAAATGCCAGACAAACATGGTTCTAGAGCAGTGGTTCTCGGCCTTCCTAACGCTGCGACCATGTAATACAGCTCCTCATGCTGTGGTGACCCCCAACCATGAAATGATTGTTGTTGCTACTTCATAACTGTATTGCTACTGTTATGAATCAGAATGTAAATATCTGATTGCAGGATATCAGGGATACAACTGTGTGGGGGGTCATGACCCACAGGTTGAGAACCACTGCTCTGGAAGTTTGCAAAGTGACATTCCACTCCTCTACACACACACACACACACACACACACACACACACACACACACAGAGTCTGGGGAAGAGGAGACTATGGGGAGAGGACGAAGGAGCTTCCAGCTGGCACTCTTCCTTCCAGTTTTTTTTCAATGTGGAGATGAAATCCAGAATCTGGAGTGTGCTGGGTGAGCCATCTACCACTGCGCTTCCCACTTCTGATAGTTTCTGTGGGAGTGAGAGTAGTCGGGAAGGCAGGCTTAGGATAAGGGAGCTCTTCTGAGGACCCGGGTTCTCAGCTTCCTTCACAAAGCCCCAGATCCCAGCTTGGGACTAGCAGGATAAAAATGTGGTTCACCTTGGGAGAGAGTGGGAGCGGAGCACAGGCTGCAGCTGCAGGTCTCCCAGGCACACAAGTCACATCCTGTCTCGAACAGAGGCTCCTTCCCAGAGTGGGAGAGTGAGATTCTTCTGGAAAAGACTGGAAATGGTGCCTGAGGTAGACTCTATCATCCCTGGAATTGAAGGAAGAAAAGTAAAGTGATCCTTAGGCAGGTGAACCAAGACCTTTGTCCCACAGCCGGCTTCTGCCTGCAGAGGTCAGTCAGTGAAGTCTGGTTCTGTGACTTTACATACTGTTTCCAGGCCCAGGCAGAGAGTTCGGCTGCTCTGAGGTCCTGCTGGAGGCATGAGAAGCATCCAAGGAAGATTTTCTGCCCTGGATCCACAGGGTATGATAGGCCCAGATGACAGCCCACACTTGCCAAGCCAGGCACTTAAACAAATCATCACATTCAATCTTCAGATCTCCGTGAGATAAAGAGCCACGCTGAACCCCATTGCAGAGAACATCAAGGTCACAGGCTAGCCTAAGGCTGGTCCGGTAGTTCCTTTTGAGAAGATGACCTCAGAGCCTGCACTCCTGGCCAGAGCCCAGCACAGCCTCCACATGGGAGCTGGGTATGGACATGCACCAGAGCGCCAGGGCCTTTGGGGCTACCAAGACGTTTGGAAAACAGGTGACCACAGAGTGACCTTGCAGGAGAACCATTTCCTGGGAAGCGGGGTCATGACCCCACTGCCCAATGCTAGTTGCCCAACCTCTGTGACTCAATGAGGAAACCAGAACATCCTGAGAAATGAGCAAAGAGAACAGAAAACATGCTGATGCAGAGCAGGGAGCTGCATACAAGGATACCCCGTGAACCCTGGTGAGCTCTTGGCTGAGTGACCCTTCAGTGCTCATGTCCATGAGTGCTCAGGGAACCATGAGAAAAAGCATCGAGCCCAATGGGCCTTTTATCTCCAGGATCCCATGAGCTTCCCACCCCCTAATTATAAGCCTAGGAAGTAGAAAGAACAAGCTGTGCTCTGGCCAGGGCACTTTGCTTCACTGCTTCTGGGAGGATGACTGTCAGGGAACGGCAGCTGCAGTGATGGTACAGACAGGGGAAAGTATCAGAGGGACGTTCTCGGCACAGGGATGGCTTCAGCTACATGGAGAGCTAGCAAGTCTCTGTCAGGGACAACATGCTTGGCTCTTATGAAATTGTGTTCATCAGCTTTCTGCCATTGTAACAAAATAGCTAAAATAATCAATTTACCAGGACGAAGGGATTGGGCCTGAGGAGATGGCTCAGCAGTGCAGAGCACTTTCTGTTCTTACAGAGGACCCGGGTTCAGTCCCCAGCATCCACAGGGTGGCTTACAATGAATTCTCTATAACTCTAGTTCCCCAGGGCATCTAATACCCACTCCTGGCCTTTGCAGGCATCAGACATGCATGCAGTGTGTATACACACATGTAGACAAAACACTCATACACATGAGTAAAAATAATTAAGTCCTTAAAAAAAAAAGAACGGATTATTTTGGATCATGTTTTTTTTTAATGATTTATTATATTTTTTAAGTTATGTGTATGTGTCTTCATGGGAGTCCGTGCCTTTGAGTGCAGGTGCCGGCAGAGGCCAGAAGAGAACATTAGTCCCCTGGAGCTAGAGTTACAGGCCATTGTGAGCCATCCAGTGTGGGTGCTAGGAACCAAATCTAGGTCCTCTGCAAGAACACTAAGTGCTCTTCACTCTGAGCCCTGCAATGTTTTTATTTTTATTTTTTTTTGTGGAGAGAGGGACAGGGTTTCTCTGTGTAGCCCTAGCTGTCCTAGAACTCAGTCTGTAGAGGTCTGCCCTGCCTCTGCCTCCTGAGTGCTCGGATTAAAGGCTTGCACCACTAAATCCAGCTCCTATAATACTTCTTTAAAAAGACAGAGACTGGAACCATGGCTCAATTGTTAAGAATACTTACTGCTCTTCCAGTGGACCTGAGTTTTGTTCCCAATGCCCACGTCAAGGGATTCAGAGCTGCCTATAACTCTAGATCCAGGAAATCTGCCATCCTCCTCTGGCCTCAGTGGGCCCTTGCAAACACCTGCACACAGCCAAACACTCATACACATAACTCAAAATCATAAAATAAATCTTAAAAAAAACAAAAAACAAATCAAGGGCCAGTGAAATGGCTCAGAGGGTGAAAGGTGCTTGCCACCAAACCTAACAACCTGAGTTCAATTCCCCAGGACCCACATGGTGGAAGGAGAGAAGTGACTCCCCAAAGTTGTCCTCTGCCCCCACACATGCACCCTAACACATTTGCACCCATATCTACACCAAATAAATTTAAAAAATAAAAATGAGCTTAAAACAATATTATATCACCACTATTAATTTTATTACATTTTAAATTTATTGGTGTGTGTGTGTATGTGTGTGTATGTTTGTGTGTGTGTGTGTGTGTGTGTGTGTGTGTGTGTGTTGCAGCATGAATGTGGAGGTTTGTTCTTTTTTTCCATCCCAAAATTGAACTCAGATGTCAGATCTCTACCCACAGATCCATCTCAGTGGCCCAATCTTTGTACTGTTACCACCAAAGGATCCAGACTTATGTCCTCCCCAGACCAAGCCCTCTGGGACATTCACACAGGCCTTTGCTCATTCACGAAGTCCATCGTTCATCTACAGGACACAAGAAACCAGAGGCATGGGCCCCAAGGGATTAGTGAATTAGAGGTGCGTGGCTGGGTCCTTACGCAGCTTGTCACAGTTAACCTGAAGGCCTGGTTGTCCTTGTTGCTACTGTGTCCTTTCCTCCTGTCTAGCTTCTGAAGCCTAAGTCTACTCCACGGTCCTCTGGGCTGTAAGGATGACAATGTGGCCCCAATTTTCCTGTCTTCAATGTCCCACAACCAGTCCTTAAGCTTCCAAAGAGCTTTAACCCAACCAAACTGACTCACTTCCTCCCTTCCTCTTTCTCTTTTTCAACCGGGTCTTATGTTAGCTCAGGCTGGCCTAGAATTTACCGTGTGGTGGGACGAACCAAGAACTAAGAAAGGGTGAATTTAACTTCTGGAGCCTGAGGGTGGCTAGGCAGTTGAGCTGGGCCTTGGAAGCTAAACAGGTTCTTTAAGGAGAGAAAATAATGGGAATTCTTCCCAAGGCCTGAATACTTTTTAAAAACTCTGTCTCCTTTTGGTGAATGTAACATGGTCTTGTTTATCTCCTTACCCCACCCCAATCTGAGCATGGCGCTTATGATTTCGCTCCCTAGTTGGGCCCCCAGCTCTCCTTGGAGAACCACTCATTTTGGGGGAAGAGGAAACACCACAGGTTGTTTTTAGGATTCACAATGAAGTCAGAAGGGGTCTTCCCCACCCCCTGCCTTCACACATTCCCTTCAACTGCTTGACCCTGGTTCTTCAAGGAGCCCATCATCAGGGTATCCTCACATGGCCTCTGTAGGTGGTGTCCGCAGAGGTCAGGATCTTAAGCCTGCGTTTTTTCAATCTCCTGGGAGCCTCCCTAAGCCTTGCAGCTTCCTTGTCGTGCATGACAGCTGTTTGTTTTTCATGGAGAGCTGACAGAGCACTCTACCTGCCACCCAGCATGTGAAGACACAGTCCTGCCCTCAGGCCTCTGGGAACCTGAGCTCGACAGACAGTCAGCTCTGGATACAAACACAGCCCCAAACCAGGCCAGCTGAGGCCTGAGCTGAGAGCCTTTTGTTTCTCCTCTGTGGGATTAAAGACAAAGCTAAGCTGATGACTGTGGACAGAGTGGCATTGGGAGGAACACCAAGCAGTCCTTTGTCGAGGGTAAGAAGGATGTTTAGCACAGGTACTAAAAGGTTTCTGGAAATGGAAGATGGCGAGGGGGAATTTGGAGCAGGGAGGACAGGCCTGAGAGGAGGCAGTGTGGGGAAAAGTGCCACCTGCTGGGCCTCCCATGGGGGTTGCCCTGCACACCATCTCTCCCCCACCATATCCCCTGGGTCTCAGCCCCGCTGGCAATTCAGATCAAGCCCTGCTGGCCAGGTGCCCACAGAGAAGGCTGAGGAGGAAAGCAAGGATGATCAGGATAGATCTGTGGGAGGCAAGATAGTGCTGTGGGAAAGACATTAGCTCTCCAGACAGGCCAGCCTGAGTTCTTCCCTGGCTCTGCTCTTCCCAGCATTTCCCACATTCCTGCCCTGGAAAGGGGTCTTGTGGTTAAATAGCACCCAGCAGAGAGCCAGGCACACCACCTGATACATGGTAGAGGTGCATCACTCTTTCTGTAAAAAAAAAAAAAAAAAAAAAGGTTTGTTTTTTAAATGTGTAAGTTAGGATGAGAGAGTAAATTCCAGAAACAGGGTAAGTTGATGTTTTTCACAGGTGACATAGGAATGACAGATTTGACATACGGGTCATAAGGAGTTGGCTCGTGAGCAGAGGGGAAGCTTTCCTTGGTATTTTGGAGTGTGACCCCAAACAAGTCAGCCAAGAACAGGAGAAGAGAGGGAGCCTAGAGGTCCAGGCCAGGGTCTGCCACCTGAAACGCATGCCTTTGGGCACATCACTAACCTGTCTGGGCATGCTTTGCCCGGTGTCTTTGGTCTCCTTTACCCCTAATCCGATGGGTCCACAAGGCCTGATTAGCATCTCCCGGAAAATTCATTGATGACCCACACCAAACCCAGTTAATTGGGGAGTCAACCGATTAACTCATCTAGATCATCTTAATCTCAAGGATGGGAAGTAGTCAGTGTGGGAAGGGGTGTGCTGCAGAGGCATGGGTCCCTCCCTGACTGTGCTGTGAGGGGACATGGTCACTTCTGACTACAGGTAACAGAAAAGAACCTAATGGCATACAGACCAGCATGGTGGCTTCTTTCCCTAGGCCTGCTGGACACATATTCATTCTTATTCTTTCCCTCCCCAAAATTTTTTTGGTTTATCTATTTTATTTTGTGTTTATGAGGGTTTTACCCGTATGTATGTATGTATGTGTGTGCCTTGTGTGTTCCTGGTGCCCATGTGGTATGTATATTCGTCTGTGTGTGTATGCACGTGTATTCCTGGTGCCTGCAGAGGTAAGAAGAGGGCATTAGATCCCCTGGAATTGGAGTTAGGGATGGTTGTGAGCCACCGTGTAGCTTCTGGGAACTGAACTGGGTCCTCCGCAAGAGCAGCCAGTGCTCTTGACCACCTAGCCGTCACTCTAGCCCCGACCTCTCGTTTTTTGTTTTTCCTTGTGCACTTTACTGACTGACCTATCTCCGCAGCCCCAGCACACACTTTGTAGCGGCACAATTGCTCCTTTTTTTTTTTTTTTTAAAGATTTATTTATTTATTATGTATACAGAAGAGGGCGCCAGATCTCATTACAGATGGTTGTGAGCCACCATGTGGGTGCTGGGAATTGAACTCTGGACCTCTGGAAGAGCAGTCAGTGCTCTTATCCTCTGAGCCATCTCTCCAGCCCCCACAGTTGTTCCTTTTGGGTTCTTACATACTACTAGGCCTTCCTTGTACAAGCAAGTAAGAATGGAAAGCATTGATATCGGCTGGGTGGTCTGTGTCCAGCCAAAAAGTCTGTTGCCTGCAATAAAGTCAGTAGATTTTGAGGAACAACTTTCCGCAGGGATCCCTAGTGTCCGGGTCCCTTGGAACTCCCAGAAGCCTTTGTATCTTCTGGCCATAGCCTCAAAAGCAGACTATTGTTAGTTAATTGAGAGGAGATATTTTGGGCACAGGAAGAATATGGACAGGGAAATACTTCAGATAGTGTGGTCAGAGTTACTTAGGCTAAAATTATTTCAAAAATCCTTTTGCACCTTGATAGTATTTTAAGAAAGGCCTCATGTGTGGTGGCATACACCCGTGATTCCAGCAGTTGGGAGACAGAGGCAAGTGGATCTCCACGAGTTTGAGGCCAGCCTGGTCTACAGAGTGAGTTTAGATCAGTCAAGGACACACAATGAGCCCCTGTCTCAAAAAGCAAAACAGTAAGAAGAGGAAACGGAGGCAAGGAAGGAGGTGGGGGTTGGGGGGGAGGACAAGGGATAAGTGCCTCTTCCTCTATCTAACTTAGAGTACAAAAAAAAAAGAAAGAAAAAAAAAAAAGGGAAGTTCTTGGGCCAGACTACAGCAGTGAATTTGATAGCACAGAGTTCTTTAAAGAACAGATTGTCTGTGCTGTGGTTCTTCTTGTTGTGGCCCAGTTCTGCTAAATAAGAAGTACTTGTGTCATTTCCTCCACACTCACATGTGGATCCTTGCCTAGCAACCCCGCCTGCAGCTGTGCTGAGCACAGATGTTCAGGCAGCTGAGGCACCGGCAAAGCTGGTGAGTACCTGCTGGACAAGTGCTCTCCCACTGAGCTCTGTTCCCTGCACGGTGCCTGCTGGATGCAGCGGTGGAGCCCCCAGAGGTCAAAAGAGCACCAAGGAGAAGGCTATACTGCAAGGACATGGTAGTCCAGGCTTGCAGTCTCAGCATTGAGGAGGTTGAGGCAGGAGGATTGCAAGTTTCCAGCCAGCCTGGATTATATAGTAAGACCCTGGCTAAAATAAATAATAAACCAGCAACAATAGAACTAGAATGCTGTGTGCTCTGACCCCTTCCTATGAGCAACAAGAGTCACTTTATCTTCAAGCACTTCCTCTTCTGCAGTAATTACACGGTGGGGCAAGGCTTCAGTTCCCGAGTCAGCAGATGGGGGAATGAGTCACGATGCCTATGGTGTAGCTGTCTTTGCTTATGTACCAGGTGGGGCTTTAGGCCAAAGAGCAGAGCTTCCAAAGGACCAGCTTGCACTCACCTGGTGGTGCTGACCCTATGTCTTTGGGGGTTCATCTCTGAATGAATGTCTGTACTTGTCAGACAAGGAAAATGGACACACAGGTTGGGGGGCAGGGTACCAGTGACTGGGGAGAAGAAGTCAAAGTAGACTGTAGCCTGAAGTCACAGTAACGTCAAGATGAAGGGAGAGAGATGGGGACAGGTGTCCCGCACCAGGAGTCAACTTGGGGTCACTCTTTGGCTGTAACTGAATGGTAAAACCTTCACATTCATCCACCATTTCCCTTATTTAAAAAAAAAAAAAGAGGGTGAGGGAAGCAGAGTGTGATGGCACATGCTTGGAAATCCCAGGACCTGGGAGGCTGAGGCAGGAGGATTGTTGTGAGTTTGAGGTCAGCCTGGACTCAGTAGGGAGAATTTATAAAGAAAATAAAAGAGAAGGAAAGGCAAGGAGGAAGGGAGGGGGGAGGGGAAGAAAGGGGAGGGCTCATGCCCTAGTCAACTAAAAAGGACTTACAAAGCAGAAAAGAAGTTTTGCCAGCGAGTCTTACAAAGGCAAAAGCAGCTCCGAGGCATCTCTGTGGCCTCCCGCATGTGGTGTAGGATCTTGTTTGCACTCACGGTGTGCCTTTGGTGAGCGTTGTTCAGATCAGTTATTTAAAACAAAGTAAGAGCCGGGCCGTAGTGGCGCTTGCCTTTAATCCCAGCACTCGGGAGGCAGAGGCAGGCGGCTCTTTGAGTTCGAAGCCAGCCTGGTCTACAGAGTGAGTTCCAGGATGGCCAAAGCCACACAGAGAAACCCCATCTGGAAAACAAACAAACGAACAAAAAGGCTAGGGTGTAGCTCAGTGGTAGAGAGCCTTCCCAGCAAGATCCTGGGTTCAGTTCCCATTACTGCAGGGAAATCAAAACAAAGTAGAAAAGGAAGAGAAGGGAAGGCTGGGGGCTGGGTGTGACTCGGTGGCAGAACACTTGCCCTGCCTGTGCAAGGCCCTGGGTTCCATTCTCAACTGCAGAACAATGACAATGAGTCCCTGGATCTTCTGGGCTTCTTTGCTTCTCAGGACACAGAGACCCAGTGAGGAGCAGGACCTTGCATAACATTGCACAGGACCCCGGGGAGACAGCCTAGAAAGTGCCCAGGATGTGACAGGTGCTCAGTGCTCACTCAGCACTGATGCCCTCCCTTCTAAGTGACAGCACCATGAGTCACATGCTCCCAGCCCCTTTGCTTATTGTTCAAGATATTGGGGACCAAACCCAGGTGGGCACTGTACCGCTGCAGGATATACCCAGCTCCATTTTCATTTTTTATTTTAGACTCTTGTCTCAACTGCCCAGGCAGGCCTTGGATATACCACTCTCCTGCCTCAGCTTCCCAAGGAGCTGGTATTACAGGCCTGTGCTACCAGGTCTATATGACACTTCTTGCCCCCCATTCCATATTGCCTCTAATTACTTAGCTGACTCAGCCGCTCACTAAGACTGGAGTGGGATTCACTAGCAGAGGCTGCAATGGGCGACTTGCCCACCATGTGGCTCCTGTGTCACAGATTAAGCACCTTGGTTAAAACGCAGGCGCTCTGGGGCTATCCTGCCTGGATTTGAACCCCGGTTCTACTGGGGTTGTGCTTCGCATTGTAACAGTCCCCCAAAGGCTGTATGTGGAGGCCATAGTCCTCACTCAGTCACAGCAGAACATTTAGGAGGTAGAACCTTGTGACAAGAGGTCTGGTCATTGAAGGGGACAGTGGGACCCTGACCCCTTGTTCTCTCGTTTTGCCTCCAGGCCTCCATAAAGTGAGCAACCTTGCAACATCTGCACCTCACAGTGATGTGTCCAGTGTGACAAGACCAAGCCATGGTGGTTGAAACTTCAGAAAGCATGAGCTCCATTTAATCTGTCTTCCTTTCAGTCAGTCATCTCGGGGATTTTATCATAGCGTTGAAAAGCTGACTGACACTACCTCGTGACCTCATCGCCTCTCATTACACTTCAGCTTTCCCTGTAAAGTGGGGACTAATGGCAGTCACCCCAAGAAGCTGTTCTGAGAATTAAATGAATTAGAATATATACTAAAAAAGTGCCTGGCAAGTTGTGATTGCTCTGTCTGTCTGTCTGTCTGTCTGTCTATCTATCTCTGTCTCTGTGTCTCTGTGTCTGTCTCTCTCTATCTCTCTCTGTCTCTGTCTCTGTCTCTCTCTCTCTGCATGTGTGTGTTACTGGGGACTGAATTGAGGACCTCACGTATGCTAGGCTGGCACTACACTGTACCCCTGGCCCTCTTTATGCATTTCCTTTTGAGATGAGGTCACATCCTTTGTTTACTGGCCTTGGATTCATTCAGTAGCCCAGGCTGGCCTTGAACCTTTAATCCCCTTGCTTCAGCCTCATTAATGGCTGGGATTAGCGGCCCCACCTAGCACAGTTGTAAGTGTTGGCTACTTTTGGAGGTTTGTGGTTGACTGCTGCTTGCATTGGTGGCTCCAGAGTTGACAACAAGCCCTGGTGAAAACAGACGTTCAGTGGAGGGGTTTGTTACTGCTGAATAATGTAAGATTCTAAAGACACCTTCAAGGACTCTCACGAGTAAAATTTTGGAGGGCTAAGGGTGATTTTCTTCTTCTTCTTCTTCTTCTTCTTCTTCTTCTTCTTCTTCTTCTTCTTCTTCTTCTTCTTCTCTTTCTCCTTCCTCTTCCTCTTCCTCCTCCTCCTCCTCCTCCTCCTCCTCCTCCTTTTCTTTTCTCTCATCTTGTGGTCACAGCACAGGGAGGGCTGAGCTGGGACCTCAGCTGTCCACAAGTCCATTTCCTCTTGCCTTTGCCGTCTTTAAGCCCCGGCTTCCATTCAAATGTGCTCACGTTGGAGAGGGGGTGGAAGACAGCACAGAGACCGTGGCTGACTGCCAAAGGACCTCAACCAGGAAAAGAGGTGGGAGGCAACCAGCTCCTGGCAAGAATGAGGATGGGATTTCCTATCCACCCCCGCAGGGGCCCCCAGCCCCCTCTCTGTCCCCCTTCTTTCCCCTAGTCCTGTAGGCCACAGGTTTCTGCCTGAAAAAGCAATTAGCAGTGGCTAACCCAGGCTGTCTCCTCCTGCCAACTTCCTGAACACAAGGGCAGAAGGGGAGCTCTGCCAAGAACAGAGCGCTAGCCCGGCACCCCCAGCCTGTGTCAGCTGCAGTGTTGACAGTCGGTTGGTCATTCACTCGTAGCCAATTGCCACACCTGAGAGGTGATTTTACTTAATGGTTCCCAGTGACACCCGGCCCGACTAACCTGACCGGTTCTTGGCACAGAGCCGAAGCCTGTGCCGACAGAATGTGCTTTCTGCTCTTTCGGTTGTGTGCTGGCTTTAGTGATTTGACACAGGGCTGTCACTGGACCCCTGCAGTCCAGGGTCTCCTGTAGCTCCAGGATGGCATCAAGCTTGCTATGTAGGGGTGGGGTGGGGAGGGGGGATGGGGGGGGTAACCTTGAACTTTAGAACCCTCTGCTTCTACCTCCCAAAAGCCGGGATTACAGGCATGCACCTCCATGGCCAGCAGGGTCAGGTCTTAAATGCTATCTCTAGTATGCTCAGCATGCTACCTTACAATGTAGGAGGACAACGCTTCTTAGACTTTGACAGATGTGTAAATGTCCTGAGACCCTGGTTCCTATTAAAAGGCAGGTCCTGGGGGCTGAAGAGTTGGCTCCATGGTTAAGAGCACTTATCTCTCTTTCAGAGGACCCAGGTTTAGTTCCCAGAACCCACACAGGTGACTCAATAACTCCAGGTCCAGGGGATCTGATGCCCTCTTTTGACCTCCATGAACACCAGGCACTCATGTGGTGCACAGACACACATGAAGGCAAAACACCCATACACATAAAAGAAGATAAATAAATCTAAAAACAAGTTTGGGTTCTGGGGGTCAGGGATGTGGCTCAGTGGTAGGTAGAGTGCTTGCCCAGCTGGACGAGGCTAAGAGTTATTCCAAGCACTGAAAGAGAAAGATTCTGATGGGATGGGTCTGGGGAAGGCCAGAGGCAACATTTTTAACAATCAGGTAATGTTGAGGCCGGTGGTTCAAGTTGCTTGAGTGGCAGAGTTTTCTGGAGGAGTCTTGGTTGCCAGTGGTTAAAATCCACCGGGAAGCTGGAAGAACCCACTGCAGGGAGACAGGGTGTCATAAAGACAGAGAGGCAAGAGTGTAGCTGGGCTTCGGGAAGGACTGGAAACAGGAGTTCTGATGGCCACAGAACTGTCTTTTAATAAAATTGTGTGCGCGTGCGTGTGCGTGTGTGTGTGTGTGTGTGTGTGTGTGTCTCAGAGGACAGCTTATGGGAGTTGATTCTTGCCTTCCACTCTGTCGGTCCCAGGGATTGAACTCAGGTCATTAGATGAAAGAGCAAGTACCTTTTCCTGTTGACCAATTTCACCAAACCCACAGGACCCTCTTGGTCAACTGACTCGGTGTTCCCATGCACTTAACTCAATGCCTAGTCGTCCCCACCCACCCCTGCAATGCTCCACCCCTCCTCACCTCTCTTTTCTCCCTTCCCTCTGACCTCCCAGTGCCAAGGTAAGTCTGCCCATAGTCCTGCAGATTGCATGTCTTCCCCTTCCTTGGTTTACCTTGATTCTGTGTGCACATTAGTAATTCCCTCTGACAGCAGGCAAAGGCAGTGTAGTGTTTACACACTAGTGCAAATAAAATCACCCTTGCACTGGGGCTCACGTGTGTGGCTGAGCCTGGAACTCGGCTTCTAGTGCACCCACGTTTACACCGATGCCTGTCTTCTGTCCTTGGCACCTCACATCTGAAGGCTTTAAGACTCTTCCACCTGGTTCTAAGAGGCAAGCATGATGCACCTTGGGGTGGGCGCATCTTTTCTCATTCACTGGAATGGATACTTGGCGGGGACTTTTCACCTGATAGTTTATAACCTCTGTTCTAGTGGGGAAGAAATCTAAATTATATAAGAATTTCTTGCCCTTTCTTTCTCAGGTCAAGTTATGTGGAATTCTCGTTACTAGGCTCTTCAGCCTTCTGAATGGATTGTTTCATTTTCTTATATTTTGTATCCAGTTTCCCCATGTCTTTATATTTGTTTTCCTTTTTGTGAAAATTTGGTTTTCTTTTAAGACAGGGTGCCACTGTGCAGCTCAAGTTGGCCTTGAACTTGGGATCCTCCAGCGTAGGCCCCACCCCCTCCTCCACTCCCAGTAACTGGAATTACAGCCCTGTGCTACCAGACCCAATTCGAGCCAATGCTTCTGGCTAAACGGCTGTCTGGATCCATACTGGAGTAAGGGAGAAACCCAAGAACCAGTTTTCTACAATGAGAGCTGTAGCACGAATTGCTAAATGGTCTTGTTAACAAAAAACCCAGAGCCAGATATTAGGGTGAAAGCTGAAAGATTGGAGGAAGAGAGCGGAGCACTACTCAGAATGCAAATTTTGAACCAGGTGCCCCAACCCGACCACCACACAACTGCACCTGTCACGCATCCTATATCCCTTCTTCAACCATCAAAAAAGAAAGACCAGCATTTTTTTTCTTGGTTACCCAGGGTATCGTGTAGCCCAGATTGGTTTGAACACAACAGGTAGAGGGTGAGGGTGATCTTGAACTCCTAATCCTCTTCCCTCTGCCTTCCAAATGCTGAGATTCCCAATGCGTATCATCAAACCTGACTAGGACCAGCTCTTCCTTTCCAGTCTGTAAGAACTTACATAGAGTCCTAGCGTGCAAGACTTGTCCACACTTCCTGCAGCATGGTAACGTGACTCCAAACTAGGCCAGATTCTGCCGGATCTTAGCTGAGCATGCTGCCATGTGTCTGTAATCCCAGCAGTTGAGAGGTAGAGGCAAGAGGATTGCTTTGATTTTGCGGGCTAGCCTGGGACTGCATAGTGAGTTTAAAGCCAGCCTGGTCTACGTAGTGAAATCCTGTTTCAAAATAGCCGAATGTGTGTGTGTGTGTGTGTGTGTGTGTGTGTGTGTGAGAGAATATGAATGAATAAATGAATGAATGAATGAATCAGTGGATTTTTTAGTCAACTGACATCTACAAAAGCTATCAGAGGGATTACTTATGGGTTTCCTCAGTAACGCCATAGATGTTGACTATGAGGAGACTGTGATTGTGTTCTGATTGACAGCCAGATGTTTGAGTAGATTCTGGGCCTTCCTGTGGGCGTTTCATGGGATGAAGTTCTTCCTTGAATTATACAATGGAATTTGTTTTGTTTTGTTTTGTTTTGAGACAGGGTTCCTCTGGGTTTCCCTGGCTGTCCTGGAACTTGCTCTGTAGACCAGGTTGACCTCAAACTCAGAGCTCGGCCTGCCTCTGCCTCCCAACTGCTGAAATTAAAGGTATGCGCCACCACCAACCCGCTACAATGGAATATTTTTGTTTAGAGATAAAAAGAAAGCCAAGCGTGGCTGGTGTGATGGCCAGAGCCTATAATCCCAGCACTTGGTGGCATAGGCAGGAAGGTGGGTTCAAGAACAGTCTTGGCTACATAACCAGATCAAGACCAGCCTAGTCTACCAAAAATATATAAAGAAGAAATGAAATATTCATATGTAGCATGGCATGGTTGAACTTTGAAAATATATCAAGAAGACAACACAAAGGATCTCACGTTGTATGAGATTCTTACAAGGTTAAAGTTCATCCTACCATTGATATGGTATGCTGTGGATGTGAGATATTCAGAACAGTTGATTGTGGGAATGTTTACACAACTGTGACCACAGGAAAAGTTACTGAATTGTATGCTTTAATGCATGAGTCATGGCTTGTGTTGTACCTCAATAAAGCTCTGACAATGGAGTTTCTGCAGCCGGTACACTGTGCCAAAGTGCAGGTCCCCAGTGTCACCGTCTTTGGAAGCCTTTGGCATTTCTATGACACTACTTCTCAGTCACCACATTAGGAGAATGAATGCATCTGAGTGACATGTGTGTTCTTAACTGAAAGTAGTTCATTTAAGGAATTGCCACTGGCTTCGTCAGGGGACATCAACATCTTCACTGCTGGTTATCAAGTCAGACCGATGAAAGAGCTGGCCTTGAATTCGCACTCTTCCCATAGCATTGATTTATTTCCCATGGCTCTCGAGGAAAGGCCATGAGCACTCGCTTCTCTTGCTGAGAGCCAAAGATCTGTTCCCAGCACCTGGGTCACACTGCTCACAACCAGCTGGAACTCAAGCTCTAGGGGACCCAACACTCTCTCTGGCCTCCAAAGGTGCTGAGATGCATGCATGCGGGTGCTCACACATGTATACATATACATACATATTTGAAGACTAAATAAAATAAAACATTAAGAAAGAAATTATTTGGGGGGCTGGAGAGATGACTCAGTGGTTAAAAGCCCTGGCTGCTCTTCCAGAGGATCTGGGTTTGATTCCCAGCACCCACATCGCAGCTCAGAACCATGTGTAACTCCAGCTCCAGAGGATTTAACGCTTTCTTCTGACCTTCATGGTCACCAGGTACACATGCAGGCAAGACACCCATACAAAGAAAAACCAATAAAGTGACAATAACTTTTAAAAAGAAATAGTTTTTATTTAATTTTTTTAAAAGAACACCTTTCCTTGGTAGCAAATAATAAAAAAAAAAAAAAAAAAACCATATATCTATTTGCAAGCGAAAATGAGGGTACAAACCCAGTTCACTCATTCGACAATACTGAGTGTTTTCAATGCGCTGGTCACTCTGCCAGCCTCCAGTAATGTAGTGGTAAGCCGTTGCAAAGAGAGGAACTAGTGACAAGCATTTGGGTCGCTGTGACCACATCTCCCAACAGACAGAGCTCTCCCTGCTAGACGGATGTTTTAGGGAGGGTTCAGGGAAGTGTGATACCCTGTTTATATACCCCTTGAGAACTCAAGAGGTTTTTTTAATGGCATAAATATTAGGGCTGGGCATTCCTACAAATCCTAGCACTTGGGAGTTGGATGCAGGATAATGGAAAGTTGAAGGCCAGCCCGAGCTACATGGCAAACTCAGGGTCAACCTGGGCTAGGAGAACCTGTCTCAACAAAAAATTACATAAGAACATCCCTAATGAGTGGAGAAAAGGCTAAGAAATCTAACATTTCTAGTACCTGTCTTACCATCAATCTGGTTTCAAGTCATGCCTCCCCACCCCCACCTCTCTTACAAGCCCGATCACCTTCTCTCGAATACAGCCTTGGTCACTTCACTACAAGTGTCTCAGAAGGACCCATCTCTAAAGACCTCCCAAGTTTTGCGTAGAGGAATTCAGATGTGAGTGACAGCAGCCAAGACCCCCCAGCTGTTCAGGAGGCAGGATCAATGCGAATCTTTATTGACAACTTGCTTCTGGCACATTCCCCAAGACTCAGAAAACGAGCAGCATGGGCTGAATACTAGCCCCCTGCCAGGTGGGCAAGGAGGTGGGAACGATGCCCTAGGTATGTAAGTGTTGGCACTGGCGCATGCTCCAGGCAGCCACGCAGCCCTGATGCTAGTAACACGGGGAAATGAGGCCCCTTTGGTGCGCTGGGTGCAGGGCCCCATACTCCATACCACAGTGGACTTCAAGGGGCCTAAGTCTTCTAACTCTGCTGAGGTCAGGGCTCAGATCTCAACGAAGCCATAACCAGGCTGGACGCTCCTCTCTGAACCACGGATTCGTGTCTGAGTGGATTTACTCAGTCCCACCTGCCAGACTCTGCCAGGTTCAGAGGTCATGTAAAGTCTAGCAGAGCAGGATGCAGGACCAAAGCCTGGTGGTTAGGATGCCCTGTTCCTAGGACCAGGAGGCCCCACAAACATCTACTTAGCTTTGTTATTGTATCTCTTGGTAAGGGATTTTTTTTGTCCTAAAATATTTATCTTACAATGTGACGACAAAATATTATATGTTCATTAGAGAATCTTTGACAATTCTAGGATAGAAATACAAAATCAAAATAATCTATAATTTGATTCCTCAGAAATAACAATAGCTAACGCTTAAACATTTAGCCTTTGCTCCACATACACTGCATTATAGAGTCCCACTTTGGGGACAATTTGAAATTATTTGGATGATATTTGGAATTTTTTTTTTTTTTTGGAGCTGAGGATCGAACCCAGGGCCTTGCGCTTGCTAGGCAAGCACTCTACCACTGAGCTAAATCTCCAACCCCGATATTTGGAATTTAATGAAATTATTTGGACAATACTCATGTCACTCATGTCATCATAAATCTTTTATAGAACCATTCATAATAACTAGGCAAGCTGACAGTGTCATTCAGTGGTAAAATGTGTGCTTGCTATACATAAGGCCTGGGTTCCAATAACAATAGTCCATCATGACTGCAATAGAATTCATTTAATCAATCCCTATTACTAGTTCTACCCAGTTTTCATTGTTGTAAAATGCCATATGAACTGGGTATGGTGATATACCCAGCACTTGGGAGATGGAGGCAGGAGAATCAGGAGTTCAGGGATAGCCTTAGATACAAAGTCAGCTTGGGCTACAGGAGACTCCTTCTCAAATCAGAAACAGAAGCCAGTAAACTTGTCATAATAAACATTTCTGAAAGTGTCTGTTTACACATGGCCCTGATTCTTTTCCCAGAATCAATGTCTACAATGAAGCTAACTTTTTAAAATGGAAAGGATAATTTGGCCTGGAACTTGTGTAGCCCAGGCTGGCCTTAAACTCAAAATCCTCTGGCCTTCCCCTCCTGCTTGCTGGATGAAGAGCTTTGTGCCACCGTATCCAGCCTGAAAAATACAGTTTTCTTAAGGGTTTCAAGACCACTGAAAAATTAAATAAAGAGGAAATACTTTTGAAGTTTATATTTTTGTCTATTTTAACATTTTTCTACTTATAGGAAAGGATACATTCTTGTCCAAAATATTTTTTAAAAATTTGGCCATATACATGGTTAAACTTTCCGTTAAGGCAGTGGTGTCCATCGTTAGAGATAAGGATCTAGTAGAAGAGCATGTTTTGGCCGGGCGGCAGTGGCACACGCCTTTAATCCCAGCACTCGGAAGGCAGAGGCAGGTGGATCTCTGTGAGTTCGAGGCCAGCCTGGTCTCCAAAGTGAGTTCCAGGAAAGGCGCAAAGCTATACAGAGAAACCCTGTCTCGAAAAGAAAAAAAAAGAAAAAGAGTATGTCTTGGGTGCTGTTGTGGGATAGACCGGAAGTGTCCCCTGAGACTCACATGTGAATGCTTAGTCACTGTTGCAGCCATATTGAGAAGGTCTGGCCTCTCAGTGGACAGATTTGTTGATGAACCCTTGGTTTTGACATTGGGAGAGGCAAGAAACCTGAAGACAGTGTGTCCTTGGGGACTATGTCTTGTCTGTCTTGTCCCTGGCATCTTTCTCTCTCCTTCGCCACCGTGCTCCACCACTGCAACAGAGCAGGTGACCATGGACTAAAACTCCTGAAGCAGTGAGCCAAGATGAACCTTTCATCTTGTGAGAAAATTTCATCGGGGGTTTTGTCATGAGTGGAAGACGGAGTGGCTTGAATGTCTCCCCCACTTTCTCCTCATTCCTCACCAGTGGGGGCTGAGTCTCTAGTGAACTCATTCCTTGAAGTGGCCTCTGACCAGGTCCATACCATTCACACTCTCTGTATACCCTCGCTGGTACCATCGAGCAGCGCAGTCAGTCCTCTGTGGAGTCAGTCCACTGCTCGGTTCTTCTCTCCAGTTAGAAGAACAACAAGAAGGGGTATAAAACATAGTTGCAGATGTTGCTCCCTACCAAAGAGAGGACCTGGCACCCTTACCCACGTCCCGAGGGAAACGAGGGAGAACACCGGAGCTACAGCCCAGTAGGGAACCTTGAGCACTCTCGAGGCAGGTCGTTGGCAAAGCTCTGTACATATCTGCACACATTTAGAGCGACAGCTACGGGCTTGCACACTGCAGCCAGGCATGAGCTCTCCCTGCGAGCAGCTCTTTATCTCCCCCATTTATTAAAGAGCTCATTTCTTGACAGGAAACTTGTCTGTAGATGTTTGTGAAATGCTTTTATATAGGGAAGATTAATTTGTCTCAGGAGGGGACCTCCCACTCACACCCGACGAAGCAGTTCCAAAGAGAAATCCTGCTGGAATAACAAAAGGATATTGTAATGTCCACACAGGAAGGACATTGCACTAGAGGGCTCCCCACGGCCGGGGCTTTGGGACCCTCCCACCTCAACAGTCCAGTGCTCCCCCATACCTGCGACTGACGCCTGTGCCTGCCGCACTCTGTGTGAACTGTCAGGGGCTGGACAGTGGCTCAGGGGTAGGGCACTTGCCTGGCATTTGTGAGGTTATGAGTTCCGTCCCCAACTCTGCCAACAGTAAAAATTAATTCAAGAGATGAGTGTGTTGTTAATGGCAGCTCCATCATAAATCCCAAAACACCATTATCAGTTCCAAAATAAGAGACCCATCTCCGTGGAATTTTGGTTATTGTCAAGAGGAAAAAACTTCACCTGCCTTGCTTTGTCTGAACCAGCCCCCTCCACACACACGCACACACACACACACACACACACACACACACACACACACACATTGAAGACGGAGTCTCACTGTGAGGGCTAGGCTGCCTTGAATTCACTCACCAGCATCCCGAGTGCCGGGATTGCAGGTGTGTTGCTAGGACACCCATCTTCCAGTAGGATTTCTTTACTTCATCCTATCTTTTGATGCACCCCTGCTTTCCAGAAAGTTACAGCCCCATGGCCCACCATTTAATGGGAAATCTCGTGAAGTAAAAACGTGTCTCCTGTAACGAACTCCCTGACCACCCCAGCTCTGCCGGCTGCTGCTCTTGTGCTACCAGGGCCGCCCCTGGCCACAGTCCAGCACCCCCAGAACATGCGGACTATGTGGTGATAGCCCAGCGAAATTCCAGGTGTTTTCTACTGAATACTTACAACTTTTCCCACTAACATGAAATAACAAATTGTCTTGCTGAGGGCCAGCAAGAAGGCTCAGCAGGGAAAAGCACTTGCTGCCTAAGCCTGGATCCCACGGAGGAAAGGAGAAAACCAGTTCCTGAAAGCCGGCCTCTGACCTCCGCAGGTGCCCTGTGCCACGTGTGCCCAAACACACATCATATTCACAAACAATAATAAGAAACACTTTTTAAAAATTAAACCATACACTGAGTCATTTTAAGTCAGGAACCTATTGTGTAAAATATCTCCTTGGCTTTATGTAATATGATACCTCTTTGCTTTTACACTGTTTCTCTGGCCTGCTTTCCCTCACTGGTTCCCCATTACCTGTAAGGTCAGGGTCAAGTTAGTGTTTGTCTTACTTAGGGATTCTATTGCTGTGAAGAGACAGTTGAGTACTAGTATGTATGTGAGAGCTTAGGTTTAAATCCCGGTGTCTGAGGAAATACAGTGCCACCGAAAGCATGTCCAGCAAAGCTAAACTCCAACTTCGAAACAGAGAAAAGAAAGACTCATGCATACAGCCAGCTGATTGGCCAAGAATTGCTGCTTCCTGTTCAAGACCCAGTCTCCTGCCATTTCCATAGGATGCTAGACTGATGATGTGGCAGCCAGTTCCCAGAGCAAGGAACTCAAAAGACAGCAAATGGCAACAATGTCTTCCAAGACACTGCCCTGGAAACCGCACAGCACCAGAAATACAGCATTCCTGCTGCTTGAGCCGATGGGGTGGGAAGGGACAGTGCAGGGTGTGAACCCCAGGAGGTCATCTTGCAGGCTAAATTCCTGACACCACGAGTGGCTCTACAGGACAAGTGACTTGGCTTGTGTAACACATAAATTGCAAGGGGAATTGAGACACAGTAACCAAATGCAGTGTGGGTGAGTGGCTACCACTGACTGTACATGAGATCTCGGTAGAGGGCTATTGTGAACATTCTTAGGAGTTATATGATGATGTTATTCTAAAAAGTCTTCACCCCTTTTCTTTAGTGTGTGCTGAATTTACTCCCCAAAAGTAGAGTATGGATAGAGGAAAGTAATTTTACAGTGGAGAGGCATGATATCATGAGCTGTTTTGTGTTGCTGTAACAAAATGTCCGGTGCTGGGCACTTTATAGAGAAGAACAGTTTTGTAGAGTAACGGCACACGCCTGCAGTCACAGAACTTTGGAGGCAGAGGCAGCAGAGCCAGGAGTTCAAGGTCAGCCTGGCTGCTGAGTGAATCTGAAGCCAGCCTTGAAAACAGAATGAGGAAAGACACAGGGTTAATTCAACTCTGTGAATACGTGAAGGCGTAGCACTGCAGGGTGTGGGGTCATGGCAAAAGAACACGAGAGAGAGAGAGAGAGATAGCGAGAGAGAGAGAGAGAGAGAGAGAGAGGGAGAGAGAGAGAGAGAGAGAGAGAGAGAGAGAGAGAGAGAGAGGAGAGAGCTTTCACGTGGTAAGAGTTGAAGGGAGTGAGGAAAAACCAGTCTTGCTCTTTTATAACAACTTGTTCTCGTCTGTCTATTTATCTATTGATTGATTGATTGAGACAGAGTTTTATTATGCAGTCCTGGTTGATGTTAAATTCATAATCCTCCTGCCTCATCAGCCTCCTAAGGTCTGGGATTATAGGCATGCACCTCCACATCTGCCTAAAAACTAGTTTTTGTTAGAGCTCCGAGTCAAGAACCTGGCTGGATCCACTAGTACAGGCCTCTAATCCCAGCTCCCTGAGAGACAAGGGCAGGAGGTTCTCGCCAGCACAGGAGTCTGAGGCAAGCCTTGAGCAACACAGTGAAATTCCATTTCAAATGAAACAGACAGATATAGCCATGGAGCGAAGAACAAATCCACGTGGTTCATCAAGCATTGCCTCCCTGAAGGTCTGGACAAAGAAGCCAGTCATTCTACAGAATGCTGGATCTTGTTGTCATTTTGCTCAGGATCATTTGTAGGCTATTCCTGTAGTGAGCCAGGGTAGCTGGATGTGACTGTGCAGCATGGACTCAATCCCAGCCACTAGGGAAGCTAAGGATTGCAAGTTTGAGGCTAGCCTGGACAGTTTAGTGAGACTGTCTCAAATCCAAAACAGGACTGGGGTTGTAGCTCAGTGGTGGAGTGTATGCCTGGCAGCCCACAGCCCTAGGTTCCTTCCTCAGGACTGTAGAAGCAGATCAGCAGTGACTCCCTTGAGCTCTGCTAGCACTGACCCCTTGCCCCATCCCCACCCCCCACAACCCCGTCACCCAGAAGACCAGCGTGGCTTCATGACAATGTAGCATCTGTACTGTCAGAACCACCTAGTGAAGGAGGGAGAGCCTGACATCTATGGAGACTTGGACAATTTCACTTGCCCAGTAAGTAGTAAAGCTGGATTTGACCCCATTCTCATTTCAAAGTCCGCATCTTTCATTGGTTACAGATTAACCAAAGTTCATCACTAACGTAAATGGGGTAGCATTTTGGCTGATGGCAGAGGCTCTGAGCCTTCAGGTTTAAAGAGCCCTCCCTGGAAGGCAGACTAGGCAAAGGAAACAGGGAGCTGGTAAGAACAGGGGAGCTTCTTTGTTCGGAACCAACCGGTCATTTCCCAGGCCCCACCTGCCACTAGCCAGTTCACTCTGCCCAGAGGTTTTCCTTTAGAATGGAGACAGGCCAGCAGAAACCCCTCTAAAGCCACTCCCACCAAGCCCCAGGCCAGCTGCAGGTTAAGATAAGCTGAGCTGAGGGAGAAAAGCCAGACCCATGACACCCTGCCACTCCCTTAGTGACGTCCATCCACAGCAGACACGGTCCCTCCTAATACTCAGGGCTCAGCCAAAAGGCCTCTGGTTTTATGACCAGCCCTATCGAGCTCCCGAAGTACTTACTGCCCTCCCAGAAACTTCTATAGTCAGAATTGCTCCCAAACTCTGGCCAAGGTGGCAGATGAGTCTGTATTCAGCCCTGACAGTGGTGTCTTAGCTATTACGGCAAAGAAAAAGGATGGGCCAATGCCAAGACAAGTTGTTGACATGTGTGAAGCAGGAATGTGAAGGTGACAGGGCTATTTTTGCCCTATCGGAGGGCAGTCAGCAGGCAGGAGGTGAGGGAGATGATGCTACAGGAAGCCCTGACATCAGGCACAGTACTGCAGGGCGGGCCCCACACCCTGCGGGCCCCACAGCTGCCCTCACTGTTCACAAAGACAGTGGATGGGCGGGGCCATCACAGCTCTGGATCCGGAGACAAGAGCAAGGAACCATGGACCCATCACCCACTTTGAAAAGAGAAGTCCCTCAGCACTCTCTGTCTTGTCTTCTGTCTCTGTGGAAAATGGCTTTGTCCTGGGTTCAGTTCAGCAGTGAGTGTCAAATGAAAGCGACCACAGCCCGGCAGGCCTCTCCACAGCCTGGCCGGGGGGGGGGGGGGTA
>CABHPP010123124.1:41754-57463 GCA_902168425.1 Peromyscus attwateri
AGGGGGGGGGGGGGGGCAGCAGGTTGTCAGAATCAGGACCCAGCAAATGTGCCCACACAGATTACCAAAGTGCCCTTTCTGTACACGGAGGCCACATTCCTGGAAAGTTGCTCCTGAATTGCATCCTGCTGGGTTGCAGAGCAGGGTGGGGTGAGATTCTGGCCTGAAACACACAGAAATTGTCTCCCAAGCAGAAGCAGGGCGCTTTCTCTCCTCTGAGCACATCCTCAGCATCCAGTGAGTCACTGCCTAGACTAACTCCAGTCTGACCTCTGTGCTGCCCCTATTATGTTCCTTCTGAAGTACTATGTGTGATGAAGCCAGTGACACAGGTTTGTAATACCCACTGAGGAGGCTGAGGCAGGAAGATCACAAATTCAAGGCCTATTGGACACTGAGTGAACTCAAGGCCAGACTGGTCGACTTAGTAGACCTTATCTTACAGGAAGAAGGGGTGTGTAAAAAAGGAAGAAGAAGAAAAGAAGAGGAGGTGGAGGAGGAGGAGAAGGAAGAGAAGGAGAAGAGTGGGGATACAAGCATGTATGTGAGAGCTTAGGTTCAAATCCCGGTGTCTGAGGAAATACAGTGCCGCCGAAAGCATGTCACTCAGGAGTGCTTCTCACGGCTTGCCGCAGGCAATGGCCTAACTGGTTTCGTCTTCCATGTCTGTCTGTTCTGGGCTGAGCATCCTCGCTTTCCTTGATCGGCAGGTTTCACACTCATGAATTCAGCCAAGTAGTTATAGAAGACATTTGGAAGGCTGGGAAGCAAATGTGGCTACTCTGCGATTGTATCGAGTACTCTTTTGTTGTTGTTCTTGTTGTTTTGTTTTGTTTTTTCAAGACAGGGTTTCTCTGGGTAGTCCTGGCTGTCCTCGAACTCACTCTATAGACCAGGCTGGCCTCGAACTCAGAACTCTGCCTGCCTCTGCCTCCCAGAGTGCTGGGATCAAAGGTGTGCGCCACCACCGCCCAGCTGTTGGCCCCTCTTTTAAGCCCTCAGTACATAGCAGGGAAATCAGTCCTTTAACCTGTGTGTGACAGTGTTCTTCCATCTGTCACTGTCCTCTGACTTTCGGGGGGGGGGGGGTGCTGGGTATGGAACCATGGAGGACTGCAAGCTGAGCTGTGCTGTGGCCTTGAGTGGCACCTCAGCCAGTCTTCTGTGTGGCAGCATACGGCACAGCCAGACAAATCAGACTGTAAACTGCTTGAGAGCTTGGTTTCATCTCTGACTTTTTTAGCCAGAGGAATTACCAATTTAGGTCCTTTGTCTACAAACTGAGGATGAAGGTAGTACATGAAAGTTGCTCTGTGTGTGTGTGTGTGTGTGTGTGTGTGTGTGTGTGTGTGTGCACGCTCACACATTTATGTTGTATGTGTGTGTGGTGCATGCATGTGAGTGTGGGTGTCAGGGCCTGTGCACACACATCTAGAGGCCAGAAGAGGATGCTAGGTTCTTCCTTTACGGCTCCCCACCTTATTGCCTTAAGACAGTCTTCTGCTGAGCTGGAAACTCACTCTCTGGCTGGCATGACCTCTTGGGTTCCACCTGTCTCTGTCCCCCAGTACTGGTATTTAGGCACACGAAGTCAAGTTGGGATTTTTCTCATGGGGGGGGAGGGCGCTAGGGATTTGAACTCAGATCCTCATGTTTTTATAAGATGAGCTCTTGTTACTGAGCTATCTCCTCAGACCCTTACAGGATTATTATGAAACAAAATGAGCTCGTGGTCTGCACAGTGTTTGCCATGAAACATTGCGTTCAAATAGTTTTCATTTTTGTGCAGTGACACTTCTTGGTCTTATCCAGATACGGTTGCACATTCCTGTAGTCCAAGCTACTTAACAGGCCGAGCCAGGGGGGTCACTTGAGTCCAGGAATTCAAGGACCTCCTAAGCAATGTAGTTAGGCCTCCTAAAAAAAAACCTTTATTATTGTTGAAGCCAAGTGTGGTAGCACATCCTTGTAATCCCACCACTCAGCTTAGGCCAGCCTGGACTACACAGTGAGCTCTGGGCTAGCCTGAGCTACATCGTAAAATCCCGTTTCAAAAACAAAGAAACAAACAGGATCCTTTAGGCTTAAAGGTTCTCAACCTTCCTAATGCTGTGACCCTTTAATACAGTTTCTCATGTTGTGGTGACCCCCCCCCTCCCCAACCATAGAATTATTTTCAGTGTTACTTTGTAACAATACTTTGCTACTATTATGAATCCTAATGTAAATGTCTGTTCTGGGATGGTCTTAGGTGACCCCAGTGAAAGGGTCATTCGACCCCAAAGGGGTTGTGACCCACAAATTGAGAACTACTGCTTTAAGCCTTATGAATTTCATGTCATGCTTATAACATTTTCTTCATCCCAAGATTAAAAATATATATTCCCAGAGAACACTGCTACTTTGAGGGATCTTTGGAGGGAAGGTGGGGCAGCCTTTGCGTCTCAGCACCAAAAAGAAAACTGTTAATAAAGACAGGGTCTTTTTACACTGGGACTTCCCTTCACTTCCCTATTTTACTGTCTGTAAGTTAGTTTGACTTTTCACAGGCTGGGATCCCCGGCCCCAACCCCCAGAGGCCGGCCTACTGCATCAGATGGAAGCCTAGGAAAAGCTACTTCCAAGGCACACCTTAATGAACTGGACCCTCGAAGTCACGGTTTCAGGTCTAAAGAGTGGGCCTGGGAGCTAGCAAGGTAGTTTTCAAGCCTGTAATCTGAGGAGGTTGAGACAGGAGAATGGAGAGTTTGGGCCCAGCCTGGCCTCTATACTGAGACTCTCAAAAAGACTAGAACCGGAAAGGTGAGCTATGCCTCCCGTTTCTCATGTTTTAGCTGTCAGTAAATGGCAACATTGTATCAACACACTGACCCACCCAGGAGGTCCAGGGTGGGAACTGACCCGCTGGCACCAGACACATATCTTCAAAAACTTCATGGTGGAAAGGACCTCCTTCGAGGAAGGAAGCACCTGCTTGTGACAGTTCAAAGGACAAAGAGAGCATCCCAAAGAGTGGGGACGAGACGGCTGTCTATCCTACGAATACGTACTCCATGCCTGTGACATGCCTGAGCCCTTCGCTGCAGAGACCCAAGGTTGGAGAGCTGGCTGGGGTGTTCCCAGAGAGGAAGAGGAAAGATAGAGAGGTAGAAAGCAACCAAGAGAGGTCAGCTCTCCAAACAGCAGCCCTAGCCTGGGGAGGATATTGCTGGTGATGGTAGAAGGTTCTCTCGCTTTTGAGTTCTTTCTCTGTTTATAGAGACAAAGCTGGACACAGGCTGCAAGCAATACTCCGCTGCAGGGAAGTGCTCACAGTCTAAAACCGAATGCCTTGAAGTGGGGTTAGCCCTTTCCAGTGAGAAGGGATTTCCCCTCTGTGCTTCCAGCTCTAAAGGTGTCTAAATTTGTGCTTTTTACTGCTCCTTAATCCTGGCTCTTGAGAAATGAGCCGAGACCTTTTAGCCTTGCTGGCACCACGGCCTGAGAGGAGAGAGTCTCCACTCACCCCAAACGGAAGAATCAAGCCAGACGAGGCTGGGTAATCTCAGTATTTAGAGAACAACTTTGGCCCAGGACACAGAGTGGACACCTGGGACCTGTGGTCCTCTTTGCCAGAGATCCCTAATCCTTGTCTCCTGTACTTGCAAGAGGGCTGCTGCCTTCTCTGGACCTGCTCAAGAAGGCCGCCCTAAGACAGACCCCACACTTGATTTAGTGCCGGCTGCCTTCACTTTTTTTTTTTTTTTTTGGAGACAAGGTTTCAAGTTGCAACCCAGGCTATTGTCAAACTCAGGGTCTTCCTTTCTTTGCCTCCTAAGGGCTGGTGTTCCAAGTGCGTGCTACATTCCTGGCCTCAAACATGTTAGATAAGTGGTTTACCCAAGAGCTATATCAACAGCCCCATATCTGGCTTTTTTAACACTTAAAATCAAAACATCAGCCTGGCAAGATGGCTCAGTGGGAAAAGGTACTGCTGCCAGGCCTAACTACTTGAGTGGGCTCCCTGGGACCCGCGCGTGGTTGAAAGAAGAAAATCACCTGGAAGCTGTCCTTTAATGTCTCACCCACATGTAAGTAAATAAATAACTCACTCATTGAGGAAAAAGTGTGTAAGAGAGTTCATCTTATCTGTCAACTTGACTGACTTTAGAATTGTCATGGAACCCACTACCACATCTGTGACTGTGTCTCCAGAAAGGTTTAACTGAGTTGGAAAGACCTACCTCAAAGGCAGGCAGCACCAGACTTGGGTCCCAGCAGCCCAGGGCAGTGCCCCAGGGTAAGGAGGCAAATATCAACCTTGCATGCCCTCACCTTCTAAAAATACAGAGGAACTGAGCCCTGCCCGTCACCGCACAGCTGTCCAGTTGTCCCTGGACCGTCCCTGTCTGCTGCCGAGCACCCGCTCCCTTGAGCCTCTCGCCTGCCAGCTGCTTTGGGTCTCGGATGAACGCTGGGTAACAGAACGCTGAATTACTAAGCATCTGGTTTCTCTGCTTTCTGAGTGTGGACACAATGTGACCAGCTGTGCCATGGTCCTGATGCCAAGTCTTCCCTGCCATGATGGACCATGCCCTCAAACTGTGAACCAGGACAAAGCCTCCCTCCTTTAAGCTGCTCCTTAGCAGGAGTTTGGTCAACAAGAAAAGTAACTATATAATACAATATGGGAGCTCAGGGGAGCAGGTGCCCAGTATGCACAAGACTCTGGGTATAATTCCCAATACCAATCAATAAACAAGAAAAATAGAGAAAGCAAAGGAATAAAAAAAAAATCTGTCCATGGGGACTGAAGAGATGGCTCAGTGGTTAAGAACTCTTGCTGTTCTTTCAGAGGACTTGAGGTTCAATTCCCAGCTCCCACATGGTGGCTCACAGCTGTCTGAAACTCCAGTTCCAGGGAATCTTGCGCCTCTTCCGGACCAAAGGCACCAGATATACATGTAGGGCACAGATATACATGCAAGCAAACACTTATGCGCATGAAATAATAAAATTTAAAAAAAAAGAATCTGTCTTAGGATAGCCTAGAGATGAGGCTGTTACAGTTTACTCTCTATCCTATCAGGCTTAGATATACATATAAATGATATATTTATAAATAGGATGATAACATCACTCTTTTGTGATATTATTATACCCTTTTTAGCAGGTGACTAACAGAGGTCCCAAGTCACATGGCAACTGCCAGTGCTGAGTCCCCACTCCAGTGTCCTGAGCGTCCACAGCCCTCAAACTCCACATAAACTTGCAGGACACACACCTGGGAACAGAGCCCTGGCAAAGAACAGCTGGCTTTCACATGCAAGCCCACACCTGCCTGGTGTCCCCAAGTCCAGCCTGAGGAGCTGGCCTGGCCTGGTGCTCAAGGGTTCTCTGGCCTTGGTCCTACAGGAAAGTCGCGGGATAACAGGAGTAGCTAGCTGTCAGGCCGAAGGCTCGAGAGAGCAGATGCTAGGTGGCAGACAGGGACCGTGTAGGGAACAACTAGACAGCTGTGTGGTGACAAGCGGAGCTCATGCTCCTTAGTATTTTTAGAAGGTGAGGGTATGAAGGGTTGACATCTGACTCCTTACCCTGGGGCACTGCCCTGGGCTGCAGAGAAACTTCCAGGCAGGACGATGCCAGTGCTGAGGTGGGAGCAGTGTGCACAGGCGATTCTGCATCCACCCATGTTATCCACACCTAGTATACATACCGGCCACAACATACGTACAGAGTATGTATATGGTCTCTGGACACTAGAGAACTGACTTCCCCGGAGCTCCAGCCTTCATGACCAGGGCAAAAGAGCAAGAGCTGTGAGTGGTGGTCAGAACAGTTCGGAGGTTAGGAGTTTGGAACACTGACCTCAGACAGACTTGGGTTCAAATCTTGACTCTACCTCCCAGCTGTGTGACCTTGGGCAAGTTAATCTCTCTAAGATTTCCTCCAAGGGTTTTGATGAAAGATGAATGAGAGGATGTATATGGAGAATTTGAAAGAACATAATGCACCAGGCGTGGTGGCACATGCCTTTAATCCCAGCACTCTGGAAGCAGAGGCAGGAGGATCTCTGAGTTCGAAGCCAGCCTGGTCTACAGAGAGGATTCCAGGGCGGTCAGGGCTTTCTAGAAAAACCTATCTCAAAACAAAACAAAACAACCCAAGGAAGAAAGGAAGGAAGGACATAATGCTAAGTTAACAAGGGTATTAAAGAACCACTGGCGAGATGGATCAGCAGCAGGTAAAAGCATTTATCTTGTGGGCCAGCTGATCTGAGTTCAATCCCTGTGACCAGGGAAAGAAGCCAGATGCAATGGTGCACATCTGCAATTCCAGCATCCCTACAGTGCGATGGAGGCAGAAAGAAAACTCAAAGGTTAGCCTGGAGAACAAGGTGCAGCTCAAAAACACGAGAGGCCTTGCTTCAACAAGGTGGACAGTGAGAACCAACTCCCAAACTGAACTCTGACCGCCACACTCACATCCCTCCCCAATAAATAAATACATTCATTTATTTAAAAAGAAGGCATACTGGGACTGGAGAGATGGCTCAGTAGTTAAGGGCATTTGATGCCCTTCCAGAGGGCTCAGGTTCGTTTCCTAGCACCCACATGGTGATTGACATACATTTATAACTCCAGCTCCAGGGGATCTAATGCCCCCTTCTGGCTTCTGAGGACACCAGGCATGCACTTGGTGGATAGACGTACATGAAGGAGAACACTCATACCATAAAAAATGATTTTTTTAATAGGCCTCAGTCAGGCCAGGCATGGAAGTACATGCCTATAATCCCAGTTACTCAGCAGGTAGAGGAAGGAAGGCTGTTGAGACCAGGAATTCAATGCCACCTGGGTAACAGTCATGGTTATGAGCATCTGTAACCCCAACACTTGCAAGGTAGAGGCAGGAGGATCAGGAGTTCAAGGTCATCCTCAGCTACTAATGTTAGCTAGGGCCACAGGAGACTGTCTCAGCTGTAGGGAATGGGCTAGGGATGTGGATTAGTGGGTGGGAGGGTGCCTGCTCCCACGCACAAGCTTCTGTTTCTGTCCCATGACTCGAGGAATACAGAGAAGTGGCCAGTTTGCCAGAGCCTAATGCTGGGCTGTTTCCCATGAGAGTCCCTTGACCTTGGTTAGTAAACTGTGTTATGGGTTTCTAAATCCAAAACTAGGCCTATGCTGGTTTCTGGTGAGAGGGAAGTCTTCCAGAAGACTCCTTCACCCACCAGGAAGCAGAGAAGCAGCAAGGCTTCACGGCGGCCTGAGGTCACCCAGCAAAGACATGGAAGGCAGGCTCGAGTCGGATCCCTGGCTCCACACACAACTCTGCCGTTGCTCACTTGTTCATTCCCCCTTGATCTTCTTCAGCTTTGTCTGCTGCATCCGAGTGCCCCACAGAGTGAAGGTGTGGGCTCAGTGACTGTGCCTTTGCATCTCACGGTGGCACTGGAACCCTGAGGAAGGAAGAGAGCCACCACGTGAGGTCTCTAGCTGCACTTCTAGGAAGGGAAGGGATGGGTGCCGGCTGAGAGCAATCCACCTAGGCTGGGTCTGGGTCCCGAGAGGCCTCTTCTAATTGATGGAAGCTGGCACGTCAATCAGAAGGGCCCCCTTTAGGACTGTTTTTACCCCAGCTTTGACTCAGTGCTCCCAGCACCATCCTCTCTTTGTCTCATCTACAGTCTATCTCATCTACGGCCAGGACCAAGGATGCTGCAGTAGACACTCACATATTCCTTGATGAGCAAGCAAGATGCTCCCTTGGAGAGGGGTGCGGAGCTCAACGCCTCTTCATTCTATTAAGCCTTTTTGAATGGATGCATCATTCATTCACTCATTCATTTGCCATGTCCAGTGAGTTGCTACAGCAGTGAGTCCATAGTCTCTACAGCTTTCCCGTTGGGGTGGGATGAAGGGTCTTTTGTCTCCTGGCTTCCCACTTTATATACTTTATTCCCTGCTAAACCTTGCCATTTTGGGAGATTAGGAGGAGAGGACTATGAGGCAGGCAGGGATCTTTATTGAATCCTTGATGCCTGCATGTGATAGGAGCTAGACGAGTGTTTGTTGAACCGGACTAAATAGTCACCTTGGCAGGCTCTCGCAGGGCCGGGCGGGGTGGGAAATTCACCACCTTCCCCTTTTCCCATCTAGCTGTCAGATATCATCTCCTTCATGGGGCCCTGTCACCTGGACTACAGCCAGAAACTATTATTACTTCTTGTTCTAATTGCCCTACATTCCAAGCAAATCATTCTTGCCTTTTGAAATGTGCGTTCCAGTGGGGACACACCAAACTCACTCTTCGCCATCGTGTGCAATGGTGACATTCGGCTTCATAATTAACTTCTGGTTTCGTTGTTCTTTGGAGACTAAGTTTTAGGTTTGTTGTTTCCTTTCTTTCTTTCTTCACTTCTTTATTTTTTTGTTCTGGATTTAGGCTCCTATCTGGATTTAGGCTCTCCATCAAGGCTTGGAGAAAACAGACAGCTCAGAGGCTCGAGATGCACCGTAGTGATAGAGCGCTTCCCCAGCACCCATGAGGCCTCAGTGCCCACGCAGGGAGGAGAAGAAAAGAAAAAGGGGCCTCGGGCTCTCTTAAGCAAGGCAATAGTGTGGCAATAATGAGTATAGGGGACAGAAGCTGACACACCACAGTGACTGATAGTATAAAACGAAACATGGGCTTTGTTTGTTTTTCTGTGGAAAGATCTAGAAATACTACATTAAAATACTTTAGACTGGTTCTATCTTTGAGGGTTTCTTTGTTTTTTTGAAGCAAGGTCTCACTCTTGAAGCCCAGGTAGAACTAAACAGTTCTCTGTAGCCCAGGTTAGACTTAAACAGTCCTCTGGCCTCAGCCTCCTAAGCACTGGGATTGAATGTGTGAGCCTCTATACAAGGCCTTTCGAGGCTTCTGAAACCTGTTTCCAGGGCTGTATGGTGTAGTGGCTTAAGGATCCAGGTCCTAGAACCTGCCCAGGTTCAAATCCCAATAACTCTAATACTTAAAAACTGGGCAACATTACTGAACTGTTCTGACCCTTGGTTTTCTGTAAAAATCGGTGCTTTTAGATGAATTAAAAGGAAAATGAAACTGTGTAGCACAGGCGCTTTGAAAGGATGAGGCCTCCAGTGCAGCCAGGAGAGGACAGTGAGCCTCATACCCAGCCTTGCACGGACATCACCTGGTGCATCTCCCTTGAGTGTCTGATTCAGCCATGAGAATCTGCCCACCCAGCCCCCACCCCTGTTGGGGATCAAGCCTACACACCAAAGGGAAGTAAGTGGTCTGTCACTGAGCCACACCTCCAGCCCAGTACCTTCATTTCTGTGTGCTCCCAGCTGCCATTGCCTCTACTTCAAATCCACACATGTCGACAACCGTATACAAGACAGAGCCCAGGCTTAAGGACGTCCATACGGGCACTCAGCCCTTTAGATCTGGTGGCTTTGGGAAGCTAAGTTCTTGGAACCTCAATTCCTTCACTTACAGGCTGGGGACTAGTTACCCACACCATGAAAGCGATGCCTGGCGAGCAGCGCTCTCTTTATTTGACTATTACTGTTTACATGTTAACTCTTCCACTTGACTCTTAAAAAGTGGCTCTACCTAGTCAGCAGCGGTGGGCTGGGTGGACCTGGGGAATACTGCTTTGGGGGAGCCCCAGAGCCAAAGAGAACTAAATGCCAAACGGGTCTGGAAACCTCAGGTAGTGCTCTGGTCTGGAGTGTAGTGGGTACTGTGGGAGAGCAGATGGATTCTTGGGCAGTTTGTGTGTGGTAAATCTACGGTTAACTGCACTCTTTCCTGATGGCCACAGGCAAAGTTCTGTTTGCTGGGGAAGTGTACAAGCTCCCCAGAAAGAGTAAGCAGGCCCTGCCCACCATGCAAGCCCTCCCTTGCAGCCTCCCTACACATTCCGCCTCCTCTTGTGAGGGACCAACCCTGTTGGCCTCTTGTCACTTGGGCATCAGAGGACTTGGATTCCAGCCCGGGAGGAGCTGAGCTAACCTGGGCCTCTCTGAGCTGTTTCCTGGCCTCCCCTGCTGGACGACCGCAACACCACAGCCCTTCCCCGAAGGCCACGCCCCTCGTTCTCAGTGCCTCAGCAGCGTTGAGGCCCAGGCCTCTTGCCTGGAGCAAGAACAGGAGCCTCCCACTGAGGCTGCACCCACGGCTGGGGGAGCTTTCAAGGCCAGTCAGGGATTATCACCAGAATAACACACAAAAGACACCCTGCCCTACCGCGGATTAGACGCTGTTGATTTTTAAGGGCAAGACCGCTGCTTTTGGCATGGGAGGCCGAGGGCCGCACGGTGGAGGCACGGGGCCTGCCCCCAGCAGAGGGCCACAGGAGTCTGCGCTTTCGTGGGTCTTTGGCCTGAAGATAGTGACAGCACCCGGCCTATCAACCCTTCATGAGGGTCCCAGCTGAGTGGAGTCCAGAGGAGAGAAGACAGTCCTTAGGGTGGAGCCGGTTTTCCAACGCACGTCCCAAGCCACGCCCTGACCCGGAGGTGATGTCCCGGATGCCTCACCCTAAAGATCTTTTCTTTTTTGGGGAAAAAGAAACCTGAAGAAAGTAAAATAGTCTAATACTGGGCTGGGAGTATACTTGGAGGAGCACTGTGTAGCATCCTTGAGACACTAAGTCCCTTACCCGGCATCCCAGAATGCACTGCACACCAAACACAAGCAAGGCACCGAGCTGAGCACCCAAGAATATGCAGGAGAGGCTCTAAAGGGTAGCTGGGCATGATGTACAAGCCTGCCATCCAAGCATTAGAGTAGCAGAAGAAGAATGGTCCTAAGTTCAAGACCAGCCTGGGCTATGCAATGAGACCTTGTCCCAAAGGGGTGGGGAAGACAGAGCAGAGGGAGCCATCTAGAGGCTTAAAGAAGGCCAAAGGCCAGCACGGACAGGGGAGCAGAGCCTGTCAGTCACCTGGTGGGGTGTACCTGGTGGGGGAGGGGTCTAAAGAGAGGGGGCACTTCCCCCAGGAGCGTAGGGCAGACAGGCCTCCAGAAGCAGATGGGAAGGGTGGAGTGTGTTCAGGGGATGATGAGTAATGTGTGGCACCGCTTCTCAGCATCCTGCTTGGGGCACAGGCAGAGCCTTCAAGACGGTTAGCCGTCAGCCTGCCCCGTGGGGAAGGGTGGGGAGAGGTAGGGAGACAGGCTGATGAGTGGCCCAGAAGGGAGAAGGCCGCAGCCCAAATGCAGGAGCAGGGACCTCGGACACACAGTGTCATTGGGCTTGTGTGAACATTTCCTTTCTTGGGACATTGGTGTAGAATGGCATGGCTTGGGCGTGGAGAGAGTCATGGTAGAGAGAGGCATTATGAGTCCCTGGGGCTTGTGAAAAAGCTAAATGGTGCCTACATGGAAAGTTGGGCTGGGACAGGCCCTGGAGCAGAGCAGATTATTTAAAAGAGGACCACGTGGGAGGGTAATCCTGAATTGGGGGGGTTGTCTGCTTATCTTGTGTATGTTCAGTATTTCTCAAGGGCCTGCCTTCTTCCTCTTTCTCCTCTTTCTTCCTCTCTCTCTCTCTCCTCTCCTCCCCTTTGTTGCTGGGGACCAAACCCAAGACCTCATGAATAACAGGCAAGCACTGTACAGGGGCGCTTCAGCCGCAGCCGCGCACAGCAAACAGGGCAGATGTTCCCATCTCACAGCCAAAGAAGCTGCGGTCAACTCTATTCTCCCGGATTCTCTCCTCAGTCCCCTCTTAGCTTTTTGTTTGTTTGTTTCTTTTTCCAGACAGGATTTCTCTGTGTAGCCCTGGCTGTCCTGGAACTCACTCTGTAGACCAGGCTGGCCTCGAACTCTGCCTCCTGAGTGCTGGGACTAAAGGCATTCGCCACCACCGCCTGGCTTCCTTTTAACATTTGAATCCAAGGTTTACCTTCATGTCTGTGTTCTGTCTTCCCACAGCAGTTGGGGAACACAGCCCTTGAAGACTCAGGGAGGCCTGGAGCAAGCTTCGCCGGGGCTGAGGACTAGACTTCCATTGAGCAGTGTGCCCCTGCCAGACTGCCGGGTTGCCTTTTCCATCTCACACCACGTATTTCATCTTCAGGGTTCTTTGTTTTGTTTCGTTTCTTTCCCAGGTTCCTTGCTTTCCTCCTGCCTCAGCCTCCAGAGTGCTGAGGTTACAGACATGTGCCACCATGCATCACTCATATGTTTATCATTAGATCCGAAGTAATTTTGAGCGTCTGGGACACCGTAGGGGAGCGGTTAGCCTGCGGACTCCAGTACAGAGAGAGCAGAGTACAGGGCAATGTTGCTGTGTGGTTTGGGGTGAGTTACTTGTGCTCTCTGCATTTCGCTCACTAGATGGGGGTGCTCTCACCTACTCTGCAGAGCTTAGAGAACTAAGCTGACTCATGTCCTGTATTTAACGCTGTGCCAGATGCCAGGTATGTCCTCCATAACCATGAGCTACGTGGTTCCAGGATGTTGGGGCCACATGGCTACACAGTGTGTTGGGGCTGCATGGCTCCAGTATGTGTACTCCAGCACAGTGGGCAGGCCCATCACCCTCCCAAGCTGGATTCTGACAGGGCAGCAGAGCACTCCAACACCTACTTAAAACCCGTTAGTAGAATAATTTTCTTGATGTCATTGTTTAAACAACCACTCTGCCTGGGCTGGACCCACCCTTTCCTGGGGTGGAAGATTAGACTCTGGAAGCGTGGCACTCACCACCAACTTTCCAGGTGCTCCTGGCTAGACTCCTGGGTAGACTGCCATTTTGAGGCCAACTGAAAGGTCATCATTGGTCAGGGTTCCTTTAGAGCTCCTCTGTGTGGAGCCTGGGTTTGAGCTGACACACAGAAAGACAGCCCACATGGCTTTTCTCAAAACTGACAGCGTGACTCACCCAAAGGTCACCGGTGCCTGGAGCTGCATAGGGCAAAGTGATTCACTGTCTCTACCCTGGCCTGGCCCCACAGCTGCCTGGCCTCAATTCCTCCCAGCAGATATCCTCAACCCCGAGACTCTCCACCCAAAGGAGGGGGCCTTCCTATTCTTAGATAGCGCTGCTAAAAAGAACTGAGCTCCTTGCTTCCATGGACCAGGCCCAGGTTGGGAGAGCTGGCCTGCTCACACTTCAGCTCGACAGAGCAGGGACAGGACTCAGGTCTCCACCTTCAGCTTCCTGGGCCTGCACCTCCTGGCAGTGCCCACCGTGCTGGGCTCTAGGCCTCTGTAGCCTCTTCTTATTCAGCTTCCATGACACACCCCTCCCCGCTGTGAGACAGCATCCCTGTAATCCTGTTTCTAAGAAAAAGCAGAGTGAGCCAGTGGACATCACGGTCCCTGATAACCAGAGTGTCAATATGCAATGTGACAACATGTTTACTTTTCTGTTAAAAGAGGCAGTCCCTTCCTGAGCACCTTAGCTCTGTAAAGAAGCAGGAACACAGAACAGTGAAGACGAAGGGCTCAGTATGGGAGCTGACTTGAAGGGACGGGATCCCCAGTCTTGGGAGTCGGGTAGGGCCTGGCAAAAGAGCTAAGAGAGCTGTAAGCTGGAGTGGGTGGGGAAGGTGAGGAAATCAGATCTTTGGTGTGCCCACCCTCTACCTACCCGCTCCAGTCACCAAACCACGTACTCTTAGGTCCTGGAGGTGCTCTGGGCCCAGCATGGACCTGAGTTTACCGCCTACTTCCTCTGCAACCCCCCTGTTCCAACTCACACCAACTTCAGTGGCCTTCAGGTTCCCAGGCATCCCCGGCTGGCAGCAGTCTCTGGGGCTGTGCACCTTGAACAGGGCCTCTTGGACCCTAGACTCAGGGTCCCACCGTTACTGAATGAAAACACAGGACTAAGGGGAGCAGGCCCTATGTGAGACCCTGAGAGATGGGCATTGTGAGACAGATCTCCGACTAGGAAAGGAAGAGAACAACTTGGATTCTGTCTTTACTTCTGGGGAAGAAGAGTCACCCTGCCTCTCCTCCAGGGGCCTGGTTTTCTTCCTGTTCTATAAATCGGAAACTGAGCACCCACACTCTGGGTAGAATTGAGCCCCAAAGCCAGGAGCCCAGGCTCATGGACCCCCCTCCCTAGCAGGGTTTGAGTTGGACGGGAGCCTCCAGTCACCTGGTACGAGCTCTGCAGACAGGCCCTGCATGCTGTCCCGTGGCCATGGGAAAGGCCGAGGCAAGTAGGAGCCAGGAATTCTAAGTCCATGAAACATGAATGACTCATGCTGCATGGCTCTGCTCCCTGATCCAGCCCACATTCCCGGGCCTTTGTTCTGACCCGCCTGGGCTCTGACCTTAAAGGGCCAGATCTTCTGAGACACCACTGGCTGTCATCCTCTGCCCCTCCTTTAGCCAGATCTCTGATGCAGTTGCTAGTGGGCTTGGAGCTAAGGAGAAGAGGATGCTCTACTGTAGGATTTAGGGGAACAGCCAATCCCATCCTCAGGTCCAGGAAGGCTGGAAAAATCTTTTCCTCACTTGCAAAGATCCAAAGAGGGGACCCTCTTCAAAGCAATTTCTTCCAGGGTCTCACAGCAGCTACCTCTGACCACTCCTCCTGCCCCGGGCTCCAGGACCAAGGCAGTTCCCACACCTATCAACCCACCCAGACCCGGCTTCTTTATATTTCTTTGTTTTGTTTTGGTATCTTGCCATGTGGCCCAGGTTGGCCTGAAATTCACATTCCTCCTGCCTCAGCCTCCCATGTATTGGCATTACAGGCAATAGCACCAGGTTCAGCTAGCATTGGTTTTCTTTAACTGTCCCTTCAGAGTTGTGTCTGGGAAGTTCTAGGCTATTCACTTGTGTTGTCTTCAGGCTCAGGTCCTCAACAATCCCAGCCTGTCACATGGTGGTGGGCACTTGCTTGGGGCTGAAATGTCAACCTGACACCCAGTACCCAAGCAGCTTCTTTGAACCTCGCATGCCACCCTGTGGACACAGGAGAACTGGCCTTCTGGAGAGGAGCCTCAGTAAAGCAAAATGAAAGCGAGAAACCTGAATTCAGAGAGGCCTACACCTCCTACAGTGAGTCCCACATCCTCTGTAAAACAGGCTCTTAAAGAGACAGTAACAAAAGGTTGGGGGGCTGGAGGTGGGGCTCAATGGCAGAATGCATGATGTGGACTGTGGACGTGTGAAGCCCTGGTAATACAGGGGAGGCTGTAGGAGAATGTTGATCTGGTGAGCCATCTGTTCTTAGTGACTCAAAACAGACCTTCATCAAATGGGCCAGCACTGCCTTATAACCTTGTGTCCCAAGTGACCTTTGGCCTTTGTGGGGTTCGCCCTGAGATCCTTGGCTTTTAACTAGCCAGGCCCCCTGACCCCACACAGAGACTTGCTTGGACCTCATTTCTAAAAGCTGTGGGTGAGGGGGTGGCTTCCCAGATCCAACAGGTCCTCCCCCCCCACTCTGTTACATCCTCCCCACCCTCAGCACTGGCTGCAAGCCAGATCCCAGAAAAATCCAGTGGGGGAAAAAGTCAGAGAGAGAGACAGGAATATCCCATGGCTGCCTTCTGTGTCTGCAGCTCTCCTCCATTATTCTCTAGGCTCGGAAGCCATAGTCTGATTCGTGGGGAGGCAGGGTGTGTAAGACCAGGGTGGCCTCAAACTTACATAGCAGACGATGACTTGGAACTTTTCTTTTCTCTCTGGGGTGTCGGGTTGGGTCTTTTATTTTTATTTATTTTTTTATTTTGTTATTATTATTATT